>JAVKLF010000033.1:13485067-13495532 GCA_034783495.1 Millerichthys robustus
GTGTGTGTGTGTGTGTGTGTGTGTGTGTGTGTGTGTGTGTGTGTGTGTGTGTGTGTGTGTGTGTGTGTGTGTTAAATATAAACGTGTGAAATTTGTCCTTTTAGACCTGATGATTTTAACTCTATAAGACTAGGTCTGTATTCATAAACTCTTTTAATCCTAAAGCTGAGATGGAGATGAAAATTGCACAACAGCATGAAGGTGAGATCAGTAATCCTAAACCAATGTTCTTATTCTGATTAGCAGCTTTGTGAATACAGCCGTCTCTGGAGAGTTCAACGAGTTAAAGCTGATTTGCACAGAGTATTGTTTGATTGTGCAAGATTGCAAATAAAATACAAGCAAATAACCGTAAAACTAACCTTTTCACTGATTCTCTTTGAAAGAACCACAAAGCTGTGCACGTGATTATTGAGTCATATCTTCTCACACTTTTTGCAAACTTTGATAATTTTAAAACTGGTTTGTGCCCCCCCGCCCAAACCTCCATTTCCTGTGGTGTTACTCTGATTTCGGCCACAACTGACCAAAGCTCTGAACTATTTTGCTTTAAATCAAAGTAATCATATGTGGCAAAATAAGCAACGCCTAATTTATTTACAGACATCAGAATTTTTTTCAACAAATAAATACAAAATTTTTTAACTTGTACAAGTGGTTAAAAGCCATTAAAACAATAAAATCTAAGAAGTGTGTACCATTACCTAAAATAGACCACATATAACCTCTTCAAGCTTCAAGCATCACGAAAAAGCTCTAAAATTGATATAGATTGAAATATTTTTAGCAGTAAGTGTATTTTTTAACCTTTATGGGCAAAGTCTTAGGAGAAATACACAATAGATAGGCCTATTTCTACATCTCACTAAAGCTTAATATAGCTAATTTTTAATACATATTTGGTATTTGACCTTTTCAGGTCTAAAGAAATGAATTCACTACAGGGTTAAGATGATGCAGTCTTAGGTATTTAAAATCATTTATACTTTCATTCCAGGCCTTTATGACGGAGTCCGTCCGGTGACATTGGATAAAAAAATTAGCTCGAGGCCACGAGATAAATAACGCATGGCCATGAGATAAATTCCGCATGGCCACAAGATTATTACAATCATAAATTCCATGCAGAGGCAATTGATTTTAACATGGACAAGTTTGAATTTAAATATATTTATATTTTAACATAGGAATGAAAAACATACTTAAATAACTTGCAGTTAGGCATATTCTTAGCGTTATGTGTTGGACACGAGTTATCTCTATCTACTGTCAGGTAATTTCTGTTTTGTTGGAGGAAGCACCCGCCCATCAGAACCACGTGGTCTGGGCTCTACCACAGTTGGCTGTGGAGGAAATGCTGGAGGGAGGTCTGGAGTAGTTCAGACAAATAAATACAGCTGGCTGGTTATTTGACGTCTCTCTTGCCGGCTCTTGGAGCTCTAAATCCCAAAGAAGCTGCTTTCATTTTAGACCTGCTCGCGGCTTCTCTAACTGAGATCTAAACAGGATTTCCTCTGCTAGTCCAGCTAACACAGTGTGTCCAAAATGAACGGCCAGCTGAACGGTTTTTATCACAACCTGTTCCATGAAGAAGACTGCTTCCTCTTCACCTCCGAGTCAGTCGGAGAAGGTCACCCAGGTGAGTTTTAACATCTAGCTGCGAAGTATTATTCATTATTGACCTGAATAATTAGCCTAGCATCCGGTTAGCCGTTCAAACAGTCACGTGACTTATTGCTACAGCTGTCTCGTTTATTTTAACCGCTAACTTTTAAAACTTTTAAAACACTTAACCTTTACAAAACATTTTATTCATAATACTGTAAACAAATAAAAACACAAGGTAGGCTACATAAAGTTAAATATCTTGGTCATTTTTTAACTGTCTCGGAACGTTGGATATTGTTCTAATGAAGTAAAATTGACCTTGTTTAGATCATAATGTAGCTCACTGTACACGGCTGGATTTGTACAAAAAACAGCCTCTGTAGACTGCAAGTGGCTTACAATGATGCAGTCTGCTGGGGTCAGTACAGTCAAGGCTGCTGATAAAGTCTTTTTAAAACTGTACAGTGCCATACACATTTGAACTTTGGAAACGCTGGTATCGCTGGTTCTGGTGGGCGGGTGCTTCCTTCGTAGATTGTGTTGTTTAATAATATTTTAATTTTTTTTATTTTCTGTTTTTATGTATTATAGACAATGGGTCTTTTGAATGTATAAAACGTTTAAAAGAGGAGAGTGAAATGAATGAGTCAAATTGTTAAAGTCCAGCAGCAAACTAAAGTAGATTCAAGCTTTTGGTATGAAGGGAGATCTGATGAGCTCTGTGACTGTAGATAACTGGGAGGTTTTCCAATCAGGATTTTGTTAATAAACATGAACCAGTGAATTTGTCTGTAAGAATAAAGAGCATTTATCAGGGAGTACCAAACACAATGGTGTGTTTTAAATTACGCTCCAAACTAGATAGATAGATAGATAGATAGATAGATAGATAGATAGATAGATAGATAGATAGATAGATAGATAGATAATGTTATTTTTATTTACTTTAAAATTTTGTGTACAATATATATCATGCCGTATATTTGATTTGATCCAGTCAGAGGGGCTGTAGACCTATAAGGAAAGAGTAAAATAAAGTAAGTAAGTAAAATAAATGTTTTTAAATTTATTGTGTAATGGTTAAGTTGTAACTCGGTAAGTACTTGGTACTCTGTATCACTGAGTACCCAAACTTAAGTACAAGTACTTGTACTCTCACTTGGTTTGAGAAAAACTGGTATTGGGACACCCCTAATAACTGCAGCGTCATGCTAAAGCATGGTATGACTATTATAGCCTAGTAGAAGCTGTAGGTTCATTTTTGAAGTCTGTTTTAAATCACAAATCATTCAATTAAAAAGCTTTACCTGCCAGGTTGGTAAATGTGAGCATGCTTTTAATATTTGATTAAAAATGCCACTTTTGGAGAAGAGTTGTAATTAAAACAATCATGCATAAATCTGTTGTGTAAACATTTTTTTATACCCATCTGTTAAAAAAAAGTTTACATTCAGTCAAACATTTAAATTGCTTTTTTAGCAAAAGTTTTAGAGATTTTTATTTTCTTTTATTAATTGTTTTGGTTTTTGTTAACATTAGTAGTCAGAGTGTAAACTTATTTATTTGTTGTTTTGTCAATTTACCCTCTGTTAAACTTGATATTTCACAATATATTGTATTTTATTTGTTTAGTAAAAGTGTCCCACGCTATCTTACAGATAAGATTTGTGACCAAATTAGTGATGCCGTGTTGGATGCTCACCTCAAACAAGACCCTGATGCCAAAGTAGCCTGTGGTACGTATTTGAACAAAGAAATGGACCAGAAACTGTTGAACAAAGAGTTGCTTTGTTTAAACGTCAGTATTTCAATTGGAGCTGGTAGAAAAATCAAAACGAAGTTTGCACTGCGCCTCGTATTTTAGCAGAGGGTTTTTGTGATGTTTCAAAGTATTATTACTCAGAAATAAAGGTTTGTTTAAAATAATGCAATCATTGTGCCTATACTCAATCAAAGCTAAAAGCCCCTTTTGTGTGTTTTTGTTGTCTGGTTCCATGAAATTAAATTGCTTTATACCTGAAAATGCCAGAGATGCAGATGATGAAAGCCCTAAAAGCTTTTATGTTTTAGAAAGCTTGTCCTCAATGAGCCAGAAATTACATATTGGTTACAATTTGTCTGTGGTTTTGAGCTTTTTCTCTCTCTCCAGCTATCTCGAACTGATAATGTTGTTTTTTATCACTGTTGCAAGTTTGTATGATTCTATGCAGGAAACAACATGTAATATTATCAGTGCTAATTTAAATTGATATTGCCACTAATAAATTCAAATTTAATAGGATTAGCTGGCATGTTACTTAGACATTATTATTTAGACTCGTGACCTAGGCTTGTTGTTATTTTGTGCTCAGAGACTGTTGCTAAGACAGGGATGATCCTGCTTGCGGGGGAGATCACCTCCAGAGCCAGTGTTGACTATCAGAAAGTTGTCAGGGACACAATCAAGGACATCGGCTATGATGACTCCAGCAAAGGTATGGTGGTAAGAAACATTTTGTGTGCGCATATTATCAAAATATATGCTAACTGTATCAGTATTTTCATTATGTGTTGTGTAGCTTGGTGATAAAATGTGAGGTATCTGATTCCTGAATAGAATATAGATTTATTCGTTGATTTTTATTCACCAGCCAAACAAAACAATCCTCACTTTAGTTCTCCCTCTGGAGCTGAACTGTGAAGCAAACTGATCAGAAGTGAAACAGTCAGTGGGGATTTATTCACAACAGCAAAAGCAAAATATGCATTATATGAATCCTCTCTGTGAAAAGTGAGCGCACTAATGGAATTTTCTGAATATTAGTGTAAACACTGCTTGTATGTAGCTAAGAGAAAAGTAAGGCTGCCTAGGATCCATTTTGTGATTTATATTTAAAAATGACCTTTCTACACAGGTTTTGATTATAAAACCTGCAATGTGCTGGTGGCTCTGGAACAGCAGTCTCCTGACATTGCTCAGGGTGTTTACCTGGACCGTAAAGAAGAGGACGTTGGAGCTGGGGACCAGGTTTGTGTCCGATCGACGCCTGAAACCAGAAATGTAGAATTAACTTGTCGTCTCATTTTTTGACCACATGTATCCTGTAACTGGTCTCTCTAACAGGGTCTGATGTTTGGATATGCCACCGACGAGACAGAGGAGTGTATGCCCCTCACCATCGTCCTGGCTCACAAGCTCAATGCCAAGATGGCTGAACTGCGTCGAGATGGATCGCTGCCATGGGTCCGACCTGATTCCAAAACTCAGGTTAGACAAGAAAACAGAACACCAACCTTTCAAAATAAAATTTCAATTCCCCTAATATAAAAAATCTTAAAATACTTTACCTGTGGTCAAAATAATGCATTAGTATTAAGTCACATTACCCAGGTTACTGATATCTTCACTATAAAGAATTAAAATTTGTGGGGGAACTCAAACCTTACACGTGCCTTTTTGTCACCTTTTTGTTCTTTCCATTCAGGTGACCGTTCAGTACCGACAGGACAGAGGAGCTGTGGTGCCGCTGCGTGTCCACACGATTGTTATCTCTGTGCAGCACGATGAGGGTGTAAGTGTGGAGGAGATGCGTCACTGTCTGAAGGAACAGGTGGTGAAAGCTGTAGTTCCTGCTGGGTACCTCGATGACGATACGATCTACCACCTGCAGCCCAGTGGTCGCTTTGTCATCGGAGGTCCACAGGTGAGAGGGGAAACGCGTGTAGAATGTTGTTTTTATTTCCGTATTTTTTGAACTTCAGGCGCACGTAAAAGTCTTTTTTAATTGTCACTGCGCCATATAAATGAATTCTGGTTGTACTCACTGACCTCGAACAGATTTTGTGGTACACAGCGTTTAAATGTTGCGCAAAATGCTTTCGTATGAGTTTGAAAAATTACAAAGCTGCACCACCTCTTGATTGATTTTTAGAGCATTACGGCTATGGGTGGGGGCCTCGCAGAGTAATATGTGCTTCAACGTTCAGGTAATATTATCGCATGTAGTAAGACCCTAAGATGACGCCCGTTAAGAGACATGCTTATGAAGCGGATTTCAAACTCAAGGCTATCAGTCCCGCAGTAGAACATGGGAACAAAGCAGCTGAGAGACACATTCACCAAGACAGGAAGGCAACGCCGGGCGAGTTACGCCACTATCTGCCAACGGATCCTGGATGCCTGGGTTCAGGTACCGGTCTAAAGTGTCGTCCGAGCTTTTACGAAGGCAGGAATAATCACGGAACGGTTAAATAACAGCACAAAGACCGACTCGGATGATGACGGGAAGGATCCGGGCACGCTTGATGCTGAAATGGCCCAGCTGTTTAACTCGGACACTGAGTTAAACTCAGTTAAACTTTATGGAAGAGTTAGGAACTGAAAAAATGAGTGTGTTGTTTTGTATTTTTCTTTTGTATTTTTATTGTGAATTACAGTAGTTAAATAGAGTTTGATTTAAATGACTGTTTTGTTTCACTTAATGTGCCTTTCTAATAGGAGGTGCTTTATGTATGAAAACATACCAGTACATTGATATCGCGCTTTACAATCCAGGGCGCCTTATGTGGGAAAATAGCCACAAATAGATCCGTTCATTGATACTGCATCTTATCCGGTGCGCCTAATGGTCCGAAAAATACAGTACTCTAGCATTTAATGCATTGATACCATTGACATTTTGTATGTTGGCTGTACATAATTCAGTTTTAACATGTTTAGCTTTCAATTTAAAATGCTTGACTGAAAAGGAACAAAAGTGTGGGTTATTTTTCCAAAGAGTGATGCTGGCCTGACTGGGCGTAAGATCATTGTGGACACCTACGGAGGCTGGGGAGCACATGGAGGTGGAGCTTTTTCTGGAAAAGACTACACAAAGGTCGACCGCTCTGCAGCGTATGCCGCACGCTGGGTGGCTAAATCTCTTGTTAAAGCTGGACTCTGCAGACGTGTCTTGGTCCAGGTGAGAACACATACCTGCGTGATGAACTGTTTTCACATAAGCAGTGTGTGGGTGTAAATGTGTCGTTTGACCATCATTTTATTATAGAATGTAAGTTGTGTTTTTATTTATGTCTGTTTGTTTACTCAGGGACACCACAGTGGATATTTTATTATACATTTTGCAGTGACAATAAAGCATTTTATATGCTTACAAATAAATAATAAAAAATTAAACAAAACTAATTGTAGTTTTTTGACATTTAATGGAGTTTAAATGCATGAGATATCAGAAACTGATCCTATGAAATTTCAATCTTTGTGATTTAAATTGGGTCTGATTTTCTAGACTTTTGATCTGTAGTATTTGTTTTAGGTGTCGTATGCTATCGGAGTGTCCCATCCCCTCTCCGTTTCCATCTTCCACTATGGGACCTCCCAGAAGACTGAAAAAGAGCTGCTGGACATCGTGATGAAGAACTTTGACCTCCGTCCAGGAGTTATTGTGAGGTAAACTAACCTCTGTTGTGACATGCAGAACGTCTTATGAAGTATGTGTTCTGCTAAAGATGAAATTATCCTGTCCTTTTTGTTCATGTTTTTGAAAACCTATACAAATTTAAGCTTGGACTTTTGTTAGGAAAATCTGACGATGCGGATCATGAAGCCTTATAAATATTCTGACTCATCAGTTGTCCCAGTTATTATTAGTTCTGGTCTTCTCTAGGCTTCTTTTTGACATCCTGAAAACTAAAATCACTGATCCTCAGAAAGCAGAATGCCATGACAGGAAAGCAACATTATTTAAGGTTTAAGGTGTTTGTCTGCTTCTGTACTAAATTTGAATGAAATAAAAGTAGCAGGAACGTGTGGAGTTTGATCTGAAAGACAAAGAATTCTTCACCAGACAAGTAATTGGTGGCAAATCAAAACCTGTTGGACTGTTCTGATTTAAAGCAACATCTTCTGCATGATACTGTAGTTTTGTAACTCATTTGTTGTTTTATTTAAATCTAAGGGACCTTGACCTGAAGAAGCCCATCTACCAGCGTACAGCATCTTACGGCCACTTTGGGCGGGACGTCTTTCCGTGGGAGATCCCCAAGAAGCTGAAATACTGAAGCCCTGTTCTCCGCTTGTACCTGTCAGGTGTCCTGCAGATAAATCTGTTTGTTCTCTCTTCTCTTCATCCCATTTTCTTCCTCATACATAATTACATCGTGACACCCTCAGCTAGATTAGTCTTTTGTTGACAATCAGCATGTTACTTTATTACGTTACAATATTATTTTATGGTACAATATTTATGACCGATATTTAACTAAACTCTTTGAACAGTAAACTGTTAAATATGACGTCTTTCTGCAGTGCATGTGTAGAACTGAGCAGGTTTCCACATTCAGTCTTCTCCTCCTCCGGTAGCAAAATGTCATCTTCTATTAAGTGAACTGAAAACAGCACAATCCTGTTTCTTTGTGTATTTAATGTATTTATGGTACAAACTGGGTTTTTTTTTATTTTTTAAATTACTGTTGCAGTCCTTCAAGCCATTATTTTTCTGACGTTTTACAGAGAAGTCAGAAGCTGCTAATGCCATTACGGTTTTGTTGGACTGCGTCACGATTTCTGGATTTTTATGTACCGGTAATTTATTTTGTAGTTTTTGTTCTAAATTATGATGAATTGTGTCCATTTTCTGACCAAGAAAGATCATATTTTTTCTCTGGTGAGTCACTGAAAGACCAACTCAATCATCTCCTAAATGGAGACGTCTTTATCTCATTGTGTCCATGTGGGTAGATTGTTTACAAAATGTTTGATCATTGTGGGACCTAACAGTTTGTCAAGCAGAGAAGAAATAGTTTTCTCACACTGTCGGTCTGACTTGAACATAAAATGGACAGGTATGAAGGAGGATGATGAGCAGAGTTAGTGAAGTGAATGTATTCTTGCTCTCGTCATTTGTAGAGTTACCAAAAAAGGAACAGGGTTCTGAGCTGAATGAATGTTTATCTTACAGCTGAGCTTTTCTTTTAAATGGCATTTGCTCTTTCAATTTGATTTATTGAAGGTTCTTTTTAGTTCAAAGAAACTCCTCAGGGTTTGCTGTAGCCAAGATACAAAGATATTATTGAAGTGCACAGTTGATGTAACTTTCCTCCAGAATTAAACATAGCCCACGTTCCAAAAGAAAACCACAAAAACGTTTTTTCTGGTGTTATTCTGCATCATACACCTACCGGTAGGTGGCACTGTGTCCCCATAGTGTTAGATGTGTTTTTGCTTCTCTAGCTCCCACTTGTGGCTCTTGAAGTGTACTACAGTAACACATCAGTTCACGCTAGAGCCATTAATCCATTCTGGATTTTTCTAGTGATGTTATTTAAACTCAAATGGATTATTTTACAGAATGTTTGCGTCCTCCAGCTCACACACAGCTCAGACAAATAATTGGTTGGTGTTGTATAGAGAAACCAGCCTGTTTACATGGTCTGCAGAGTTCAAAGTGAGCCATTTTAAGTGTATAAAAAGTGCCTTTTCATTCACACTCCTCACCCTTTCACACTTTCTTCCCCTTTGCTAAATGCCCTTACCAATAATTTCTGTTGAGTCTAACCTGGTTTGTTAAATTTTTAAGCTGCTGGAATAAAAACCCTCTTCCTGCTTTGTGCTTATATGCTGTCCTTTTTGAGAAGTTGTAGATGAAGAATATGAGAAAGAACATGTAAAAGCAGAAGTGGGACTGAGTTGAAAATCACTTCCTCAAGCAGAAAATAAAACCCAAGGCAGAAAAAAATTGCATCTAATTTGGGTTTTCACTATCATTTCTGCTTTTGTGTTGCTTAAACACTCTGCCGTATTTTTACTTCAAAACAAATATAATTGTAAAAACCCTCTCGGTGCTAACAAAACTGGTAAAGTTCAGCCATTTTATTTTTTCCTCAAAGATGCTTAACTCTGTTAACCGAGCTTATTCATTCATAAGAAACAACTTGTTTTATTCCAGCCTGCTCACATATTTAATTTGATTTGTGTGGTTAAGATAACAACAATGCACTTTACAGAAGCTGGTGAACTTGATAAACATAATAAAAGCTCATACATACAAAAATGTTATCATGTTTGCAGAATAACTTAGTAAAACTTTGATATCTTTGTAGCATTCCTTTCCAGCTCAAATCCAGATAGTCCTTTTGTTGGATTTTTTATTTTCATACAGATGGTATTATGTCGAGCAAAACCATAAAATGCAGTAAAGATACTAAACAAGGATTTTTTTTAAAAATGAGATCAGAGAAAAATATTTGAAGCTTGACTCAGGTTCTTCATCCAAACCTATAAAAAAAATATTGAAATATTTTAAAATGTACTTGTTGTGCTTTAGAGTCTCCTTTTTAGATTTGACTTACCGTAACATTTTAAATGATATTGTTGCTCAGAGGCTTCCAGGTGAATTTCTGACAGTAGAAAAGAGTCTACATGGAGAGGTCAGACTAGATGTTAGCCACAAATTCAACCGTTAGTAGTTTTAAAATTTGCGAGCTGGGTACTTACACCACATCTGAGGGCAACCCTGATGTCTCTGCACCTGTATGCTGGCAGCGTGCACGGGTCTGCAAATTCAAATAACAAAACTAAAGTTGGTCTTTAAACTGATTAACAAAGAAATGCTGTTTCCATCACAGACTGTACATCAGTTTCAGTAATTTAAACTATAAAGTCTTTTTTTAAACAATTTTCTTTGCTCTATTGACTTTGATTTGATAAATAAGTTAAGTGTAGTTTTTACCAGTTGAGAAAAATAGCTAAGTTAAAATCTATTCTTTCAAGGCAGCACTTGGAAACGGTAATCCATGCCTTCATTTCATCACGGCTGGATTACTGTAACTCCCTTTACCTAGGAGTCAGCCAGTCCTTACTTGCACGTCTGCAGCTGGT
>JAVKLF010000033.1:13498070-13512564 GCA_034783495.1 Millerichthys robustus
AGTCATGTTTTTGGTCTGTGGGAGAAAACCCACACATGCACGGAGAGAACATGTAAACTCTACCCAGAAATGTCCCCAGCCGGGATTTTATCCGGCAACTTTCTTGCTGGGAGGCAACAGCTCTACCAACTGATCCACCGTGCCGCCCAGAATCACAGCCAACACTTTTAAATAACATTTTGTAAAACATACATTTTCAACGTTTGTACATTTAAATGAAAACAAGTTCCTTCCTGATTTACCCTCGTCTGTTTCACAATCATCATGATGTTGATGAGTTTGAAGCTCATCTGTAAAGTTTTTAACAAAAAGCAGAGTGTTGTAGGTGGGGTGTGTGTCCTCTGAGAGCCGGACCCTCGCTCCCCTCTCACCTGCTTGTCAGAACCAGCTGCAGGTTAAAGATCTCCTGGATCCTGTTTGTCCCAAAACAGACCAGTTTCTGCTCTTTGACCCACCCGGTGTGACGCAGGCGAAGGGACCACACAACATGTTTATGTTCTCTGATCTAATAAGATTTATTGGCGCAAGCACCAAACCCTTTATCAATTGTCTGCAAATTTTAGTTTACTTTAGTTTAAATTTATTCTGATTTATTACTTTAAATAAATTGGTACATTGTCTTTTCAAAAACAAACACCACTTTTTATTGATCAATTGATCAAAATCAATTGATTTTATTGATTTTACCAGTTGAGGAAAAATAGCTAAGTTAAAGTCTATTCTTCCAAGGCAGCACTTGGAAACAGTAATCCATGCCTTCATTTCGTCACGGCTGGATTACTGTAACTCCCTTTAGCTTGGAGTCAGCCAGTCCTTACTGCACGTCTGCAGCTGGTGCAAAATGCTGCTGCTCGTCTTTTAACTGGTGCACGTAAAAGAGACCCCATCACCCCAGTCCTGGCTTCTCTTCATTGGCTTCATTTTAGAGTTCATTTTTAAATCCTTTTATTTGTTTTTAAGGCTTTAAACAACCTTGCACCACCTTACCTATCAGAGCTGATCCACTTTTATGTTCCTGCTCTGCAGCTCAGGTCCGCGGACCAGCTGCTCCTGGTCGTCCCCTCTTCTAGGCGTAAGCTTAGAGGGGACGGGGCCTTCTCTGATGGGGCCCCTAAATTATGGAACGCTCTGCCACTGCACGTTAGACAGGCCCCTACACTGGCCATTTTTAAAACTCGCTTAAAAACTTATTTTTACACATTGGCTTTTAACACAACTGAGACTTGATTTTAGTTGCTCCGTTATTTTCTTTTGTTGTTATTTTATCAGTTTTGCTTTGTCTTTTTATGCTGTTTTTAACTTTCAATGTTCTGTTTTATCTTTGATGTTCAGCACTTTGTTTCAGCTTTGGCTGGTGTTAAAGTGCTTTATAAATAAAGTTGATGATGAAATAGGAATAGGAACTGAGAAGCAGCAATGCTCTGATCTAACCCTTTCTGTTGCTGCAAAACAAACCGATCTCTTTCATGGTTGGGTTCTGCTCAGCCTTACAGCTTTCAAGCCTCCCAAGCTATTTGCAAAAAAATTATTAATATGAAAGAAATGTAGACTGACCCACAACTAGAGCCTCCTGCCCTTTACACAAGTGGATGAGGGCACAGATGGCCTCGGGTGTGGCGTAGCCAATAATTGCATCCAGCACCGGCTTGCTAAACTTGTCAATAACTGTCTCACACTGGCCGCGATAGGACGAAGGCAGAATGTGACAGATTTCTTCCAGCAGTTTGATCACAGCGTTCTGCAGAAGGTAAAAGCAGGATGTAAAAGACAAAATCAGATTCATGTCCGCTGCAAATAGAAATTGTTGTTTTAAAGCCTGCTGTTTCCTCACCTCAGTCCTCTCTTTGGGTAGCAGATCTTCCAAAGTCTTGACGAGGAAAATGCAGAAGGAGCATGAGGTTTCAGGCTTGCCCTAATGGACAAACAAGCAGCATGAGTATTTTATTTTTAAATCCCTTTTAACGAGTCTAGATTTGACTGACCTTTACATTTTTCACTGCAGCCTGAAGAGCCTCGGTAACAAAGTAGCTGAGCATCTTCTCCTGTTTGTCGCTGGAGCTGCAGAGGCCAATCATTTTGCAGATCTCTGCTGGTTTCTGCAAAGTGGAAAAAGTGGCGCGAGTCGTGTACATTCACCCCCGGCTGAATCATGCCTCAGACTTACAGCCATTCCGGTGACGAAGGTGATGGCCAGCGGGAGCATCTTGTCCACCTCATCTTTGCAGATTTTAGCAGCCGGCTCGGGCAGGTGAGCGCACAGACCATCAATCCCCCCCAAGATTTTTTTCTGGAATAAAGTGACAATAAACTTTGACTGTAGTTTATTCCAGAATAACTCTCGATAAGTTGAGTTTATAACGACGCTCCTTGTTCCATTTTATGTTTTGCTTTTGACAAACTGTTCTGTCTTGACTGATCTGTTCACTGAAAGGTTAACTATTTGAGTTTTGCTGCCATCCGAGGATTAATTGGGATAGTATTTTAACAAACTATTAAACTTATTTTACTTTGTCATCTCACAAAAAATATATTATCATTATTGGGAAGGGCTGTGCCCAGAATACCTAATTATTTTCTCAGTTTCCCACAGTACCGATCAATTTATGCATCCTGAATACAAAAGCAGAACAAGTTCAAAAATAGAGGATCTTCAAGGTTTGGTTGGAAACAAATACAAATAGGAACATTTCATTTCATTTTTCATTTGACAGAAAAACAGGAAGTTCAGAACAAGAACATTTTGTCTGTTTCTGTTTCAATTTGATCACAATTTTTCAGCCACAGATATTAGCAACAGCCTCCCCTCTGAATGTGTACCTAAAACAGATAAACTGATCAGAATACAGACTCAGGTGTCTGATTGCACCGAGGTCCACCGTGATTAGAATTATTAGAGACTGTTTACCATGTCAAAAAGTTTTATGCACTCGTTCATCTTCTTCTGTTTAAGTACGGTGGAAATCTCTACCTGCAGATATTAAAAAGGATTTCTGATCGTCATCTTTGAATTAGCACGTGGAATGTCTCATACTAATTTGATCCGTCTTTTAATCTGTCTGAATTTTACTGTCACTTAAAGCCTGTCATGGTGAACAGAGGTGGCTGGACTCAAAGATTTAGTCTGACTCGAGGTCCTTCACTAAAGATGAAACTAAACTTTATTTTAACAAAGCAAAAGGCTGTCGAGGCTGCAGAACTTACAAGGAACTGTAGACGAGGCTTAGATATTCACACAGACAGGATGTGAAATGAAAACCAATAATGGTGGACTGGTGGGTGAAGTTAAAACCAAGGAGTATATGGGAAGGGTGGCTGCAGCTGTGACTAAATTAAACCGTGTACTGATGTAGCGGGTCAAGGTAGGTCCAATAGTTTGAGCCTTTTGTTTGATTGGAAGAGAGATGTGTCATTCTTGAAAATCAACCATTTTAGGCCAGAAGTTGATCAGATCAAATCCGACTTGAACTCTGCTTTAAGGTCTAATAACAAGTTGTAAGAAGATGTTTTAACCTGGTTGATTTTAACAACTTTAGTAGAAATTGGGTCCTAAAATACCATTAATTGATTCTATTAACTGTTAGCACCAACACAAGTTATTGGCATTAATAATAATAACCCAGAGTTCTTTTTTACTTAACTTTTTTGAAGCTCTAAAACAACAAATTAGTAACTTTAGCCCTCTTGTTGGGTAGAAAACTTAACTCAGTATGCTGGGTCAAACGGATAACCCCGCTGAGCTAGAACTAGCCAGAGTTGGTACGGTCCAAATTAAAGTTTTTAACTCAGCAATTTTAAATGTTTAAATAAAGAATAAAAGAAATTTACTCACCTGTAGGTCTGAGTTGGACAGCAGGTCTTCCAGACCTTCAAGTATTTGGGTGCAGTCCTTGCAGACATCCCCATTCTGAATATTGAAAATAAAATACACTTTTTGAAAATGAATGCATTTAACGTCACCTAGAATCATGTTTTATCAAATAAAATCTTATTTTCACATCAGTTTCATCTAATTAAAAACATAAATGTTGGAAGGAAACACTAAAAGTAGTTAACAGGTTTTCTTAACTTCCACTTGTTTGTGCAATAATTTTTAAATTTTGTTTAGTGTGTATACTAAAAGTTAAATGTCTTAATGTCTTTGAGTCATTAATCTGCCTTACTGTTGGATTTTACAGTTTGGTGCTTATAGAAAAGATGAAATTAACTTAAAGTACTTCAAATAATATAAACATTGTACAGAAAGGGTCCAAGTAAATAGTTTTATGTGCTCCTCGTTTAGTTTTGAAAAGCACAACGTCCTCAAATTAGTAGAAAAAAATTCATCACTTACTTCTATGCTGTCAGGAGAAACTTGCAAATCATTCATTTCATGATTTGCAGTCAGAGCTGCAGAAATGCAGTTTTTCCATTAAAAACTTTTAAATAATGGCATTTGATTTATTTATTTATTTTATATGTAGTTTTTTATATGGTTTGTGTCCTACCGTATCCTTGGAGACCAACTGAGAGTAACAAAGTGAACACGAGCGTAGCCATCCTCAAATGTCTTCAGGCGTCGTGTTGAAACTAGTTTCTTCTCGTGTCACGAGAGAACTGCAGGAGCAGTTTATATCTGATGTGGTCCACCTGCTAGCTGTGTCCCCACCTACCAGATTTTAAAAAAATCATGCTACTGAGAAATGATATCTTCAGCATTGCTAAGGTACAGAAGAAATTTCAGTTCCTCATGAGGTGAAACAGCAGAATTTACTGTGAATCAAAATATTGGTCTGACATATGCTGCCTTGTTTTAAAAATCATCATATTTTACTCCGTTTTTTTCTGTTCTTCAGAACCATAAATTAATTTGTACAGTATGTCTTCTTCATAGCATTTTGTATTTTCTACTGATGCTGCAAGTGTGTAGACTGACTGAGCACATAATAGGTTTGAGGTTTAACCCCGCTTATCAAAAAGAAACAAAAACAATGAATTTCTACGTAAGCTCGATTTCAGAAAATACTTGATACATTTGAATGATGCACCATCATCCAAATTCTCCTTCCATCCCAGTTCATCACGTTGCCTCCCTCACAGATCCAGATGAAGTTATCGCCCGCCGCCAAACACAGGAGGTCAGAAATGTTTATCCCCATGTCTGTGTGTTTGTCTGCCTGCTCTGTTAGCAAAATACTTTGCACACCACTCAGATGGACATTAATGAAACTTGGAGGGCAATCATGGAGCGTACGACTGAATAATGTTTGGATTTAACTTGGCCGTCACAGAATAGTTCAGACAGTTTTACAGATACTGAGCTAAAGACTGGTGTGGACGTAGCACACGGCAAGATATTGTTCAAAAAATACTTTAAAGAGACACCAAAAGCGTTAAAATAATCTTAGTTTAAAACATTGGCCTTAAAGGCGATGGGCAACAAGCATTCTTTCAAGGATTGCTAGGCCTTTAATGGCTTCGGCTGTCACACAGCTCACGGGTTCTGTTTGCTTTTTTTCTAGAAACTCTCTGCTGACTGACTTGTAAATTTCAGTTCCTCTTTTAAAAATACAACTATCCGTCTCAGATGCGTTTGGTCTTTTTTTTTTCTTTTACATTTCTAAGTGCCTTTGCTGGCAGATTGGGATGTTTATGATGCCACCTGCAGCTTTCTTTTAGTAGTCTGAACATTCTGTCATGTAAGTGTGCTTTAAAAATTAATTAGATGGATTGCTGAAAACATAATAGTGTTCACAATTCTTTTCTTTTTAAAAAATATTTTTCCTAAGGAAATCCAGACTGTGTGGGTCTCAGCAAAGGTAATAAAAGTGTTATAGTTTATGCCAAGACAAACAGAAAAAGACTGACTGACCCATCCACAAGACTAAAAAAAAGCTGAAAAAATGGACCAAACGCATTAAAATTTGGCAATATTTGGAAGGAAGATGATTTGAGAAAACTGTACGTAAACAAAAGATCTCAACCAGAATAAACTGAAGCAACATTATAAGAAATGGAGAAGAAAAAGGTCAACACCTCAAGAAGTCATTTACCTCATTTAAAGCTTAAATTATGGGTTTGTTTCTTTGTTACATGTTTAGTTTCTGCATTTTGGTTTTGTTTCTAAACAGGACGTGTTGATAGAAGATAATTTCACTTCTCTTTTTTGTGACTGTCTGGATTTAGATGAAAGTATTTTTAGGAAACTGTTTTTGTAAGGTGATGCTTGGCAATGAATCATAAATGTTAAAATGAAAGAAAATTACAAGTTTAGTAACTTTTGATCAAAAAACGGTGGCTCAGAAACAAACCAGAGAACCCTGCTTGTTTGTCTATTCAGTTGCTCAAATCTACAAAACTCAAGTTTTGTGCTGAGAGAAACACATTTTTTAAAGTCATTGTTCAAAAATGCACTCATAAAAACTTCTGTCCTTTAGATTTTAGTTTTCATCAGTTTTTAATGATGCACTATAAGGTTCAAACTGTGTTGCCTGAATGACTGACAGGTAAAGCAGAAGTTCACAAATAAGTTTCCAACCAAACGAGAAGAACATTTCTCAGTAGTGAAATGTGATTTCTTACAAAACCTTAGAGTTAACTAACAGTCTTCTGCTTGCTTTCTGCTTTTTTCTTCTTGATTTGAAAAACAATTTAAACACAACTGCAGTTCTTCAGCAATTGTTGCAAAAACTGAAATTCTACAGAAAATGATATTTAAAAAAAACTATTTTCACTCAACCTAATTGAGTAAATGGAACTCATTTACTTCACATTTACTATTAAACTAAATGTAAAAATTGCTTTACATTTACATTTAGTGTAGGGCTGTAAGAAGGTTCTAAACTCAGCTGCAGCTGTTTTGTGTGCAGTTTGCATGTTTTCCTCATACATGTACGGGTATTCACTTACAGACTTAAAAACTATGTTCATTGGTAATGTTAAATTGGCACTAGAGTGTGACTGATTGCCTGTTTCTTTTGTCTTTATGTGGTCCTGCGATGGACTTGTGACCAGATAGTACCTCACCTCTTGCCCAACAAACGCTGAACCAACTCAGATTATTGCTCCTATCAGTCAGTTGACCAGAAACAGTAGCTGATAAGAAATAAGAGCATTTCCTGTGTCTCACTGACCAGAGAAATAAACGACACTGCTGATTGCAGCTTCAATTGCTAAACTTGTGGGGCGAGGCCTCCCCCCTCTGAATAAAAGGAGAGCAGCCATGTCAAACACCAGCATCACTACATCCAGACTTTAGAGAGCATCTCCGCAGAAATCTTCACTGGTACAGGTAGCAACTTGATGTTTTAATCTGCACAGACATTGGGTCTTCTGAATGCCTTCTGACATTGTTTTTTGTTTTGTTTTAGAGATGCTTTTCTCTGTCTTCCTTGTGCTGGGCATCAGCTTGGTGCCCGCTCACTCCAAACCTTCGGGTAAATACTTCCCGATGGCTTCTTTGTGCACAGTTTTGTCTCATTTTAGTCTAAAATTTTTAAACTTCTGTTCCTCTTTCAAAGGTGAAAGTCTTGGCAGTCCTTTTCTTTATCAGTGCTTTGAGGAGGCAAAGAAAATAGTAGATGATGCGTACAAATACTCCAGAGAAGAGTAAGTTCAGTAAACCGATCCAACGTTTTTATACAGATCAGTTGTTTTTATGCTAATAAAGCCATTCATCATGACCTCCATTCAGTATGGCTGAAAAGAAGCCTAAATTCTGAAACTACATCCCTGGTTCAGGTTTTCTTTTTCAACTTCCTGTCCTTCAGGAGTCTCCGAAGGGTGCGTAAGGATTTGGTTCAGCCCCACGATGCTCTTCGTCTCCTGAAGCAGCCCCGCGGTGACACCCGCTCAGCTGTACGCTCTGCAGACTACATGGCACAAACCCTCCGTCTGGTCCACGACAAGGTGCATCGGGTGCACAAACGCTCCCTGAACGCAACAGGTCAGACAGGAAAGTCTGCCGGTCCGGTGTCACGCCTCATATCTGCATTTAACTTCAAACATAAGACTAATACATGAATCCTTTTAGATTTACTCTCTGTAGAAGACCTGAATAAACTTGCACAGATAACTGGGTGTCAGGCTCGAATCCAATCTCCAAACTGTGGCGTCATACCAGACATCAACAAGTATCGTACAGCCACCAGTGTCTGCAACAACCTGTGAGTTTCTAATACTGTTTTTTAATTTTGACTTTTTCTGTATTTCATGTGATGTACAGTATTGTGCACAAGTCTTCTGTTTTCCATCCTTTCTGTGATTTGCTTCCAAGGACTTTCTTGTCATTAAAAAAAAATTCTTGAATTAGATTTTTTTTTGTCAAGGAGTTTCAGTGACTTTGCCTGCGTCTTGTTCATTTTTTTGTCTTTGTACCCATTCATTTTCAGAGGAAAACCTTTAAAAGACCGTTTTTAGTCAAATAGATCAATTTTTAAAATGTGGCTTATTTCTACAAAGCAGCTGATTGGCAAGTTCCCTTTTTGCTCTAATAAGCTGGACTTATTTTCTACAAAATGTGCTTGTGAAATGCACCTGAACGTCTTAGGCCATAAACCACAGAACATGTGTAAGATGGGATTTCTCAAGCAGTGCTCAAACTAAGTCTTCTTACTTCTCACTTTTCAGAAAAAACCCTCGCCTCGGAGCCTCCAATACCCCCTTCACTCGCTGGAGGCCCACCGAGTATGACGACGGCATCTCCCAACCAAAAGGATGGGACAGAAACCGAAGATTCAACAACTTTGTGCTCCCACTGGTATCATACTCAAATCCTAGATCCTGATCGCTACATCCAAATCTTTATTTCAATCTGAGACTGAACAGTTCTCCAATCTTAGGTGCGTCAAGTGTCCAACAACATTTTAAGCACGACAGACGAAAGCATTATCAATGACAGAGATTTCACTCACATGGTGACCCTGTTCGGCCAGTGGAACGACCACGACCTCACCTTCACGCCCTTCTCGCCCAGCATCCGCTCCTTCAGCAAAGGAGTGAACTGTGATGAGAGCTGTGAGCAGACCGAGCCCTGCATCCCCATCCCGGTTGGTTTCAAAACCCCAAACTATGACATGTTATTTTCACCCTGTCCTCCTTGTTTCACCCTCCCACCTTTCTGAACTACACACAGATCCCCCGTGGTGACCCCCGCCTGCCCTCCCGCCCTGACAGCTGCATCCCTGCCTTTAGATCCGCTCCTGCTTGTGGAACGGGATACTCCGCATATAACTTTGGCGGGGAGCCCAACAGGAGAGAGCAAATCAACGCCCTGACAGCCTTCCTGGATCTGGGCCAGGTGTACGGCTCCGAGGAGAAGCTCGCATTGAGTCTCCGTAACCTCAGCAGCGATGGCGGCCTGCTCGCCGTAAACACCGAGTTCAAAGACAACGGCCAAGATCTGCTTCCCTTCCACCCTCTGCAGGTGCAAATGTGTGCAACTCGCAAAAGAGTCACCAATGACACCAACGCCAGAGAGGTGCCCTGTTTTATAGCTGGTTAGTCATCTTAGGACTGATACATATATTCATCCAATTTAAAAACTTTTTTTGCTTAAGCTTGGTTTTTTGTTTTAACTGGTTTGGTCAAACCTGCAAATGTAGAAATCTAAGGTGCTTCTTTTTCCTGAACAGGCGATGTGCGTGTGGATGAGAACATTGCCCTGACTTCCATTCACACTCTGTTTGTACGTGAGCACAACCGTCTGGCTCGTGTCCTGAAGCGAATGAACCCACAGTGGGACAGTGAGACCATCTACCAGGAGGCCCGCAAGATTATGGGAGCTTATACACAGGTAGAGAGGGCAGAGAGTCAGTGCATCATATCTGTAAAAACCTGCATCGCTCACTCTGTTGGCATCTGTTTGTCTCCCAGGTGTTTGTGTTCAGGGACTACCTGCCGCACATTGTTGGTGACGAGGCAATGCGCAGACAGCTCGGCCCATACCCCGGCTACAACCCCAACGTTGATCCCAGCATTGCCAACGTCTTTGCGACGGCAGCTTATCGCTTTGCTCACTTGGCAATCCAGCCAGTTTTATCCCGACTGGATGCAAACTACAGAGAGCACCCTCGCTTCCCAAGCGTCCCCCTGTTTAGGGCCTTCTTTACTCCCTGGAGGATCGTCTTTGAAGGTGAGCTGCACAGAGACGTGCTGGAATCCTGTCTTGAAATGTCATCCTCGTGGTTTCTTGTCTTGTTCCAGGTGGAATTGACCCTGTGCTGCGTGGTCTGATCGGCCGTCCTGCTAAACTGAACACCCAGGATCACATGATGGTCAACGCGCTGAGGGAGAGGTTGTTTCAGTTCGTCCAGCATTTAGCTCTGGACCTGGCCTCTCTCAACATGCAGCGCAGTCGTGAACATGGCCTGCCTGGTACTCGCTTCACTTGTCTGCGCCATTTTTTCTTTACATTTTCCTATATTATGAACATCTGACCTCACCTGTCTTGTTCTCGTGTGGTTGACTCCTCCAGGCTACAACGAGTGGCGCAAGTTCTGTGGTCTGTCTCAGCCTCGTAACCAGGCAGAGCTGGGTCAGGTACTGAACAACAACAACCTGGCTGGAAGACTGCTGCAGCTCTATGGGACCCCTGACAACATTGATGTGTGGCTCGGAGGTGTCGCAGAGCCGTTTGTCGGCGGCGGCCGTGTGGGGCCTCTGTTCTCCTGCCTCATTGCAACCCAGTTCCAGAGGATCCGCCAGGGTGACAGGTTGGTACCTAAGTCACTGAGGAAGCCAGTGATGGTTTCTTAAACTGATGAGAAGCTATGAGGAGGAACACCAACACGTCTCCTTTCTTGTTCTTAGAGAACCATCACTTTTTAGAATGTATGCCACATTTGATTGGTTCAGTTTGAAGGGATCAGGTGTTTAAAAAAATAAGCATCAGGTGCGAATTGGTAAAACGGCTGGGTAATATCTGATCTGTGGCACTAATATGATGATTCTTACTGTGTGCAAACAGCCTCATGGCTCTTTAAGATGAGGATGCCAGGTCACACACAGGGCTTTTCAGCCATCATAAACAAAACCTTCAGTAATGAAAGAGCTATATAAAAATCTAAATTAAGACTCCCACCACCAAAGATAACCTGTAATAAATATCAGCCTCAGAAATTTGCAAAAAAAAGAACAAACCCAAAAATGTGCATGTGAATTCTGCTGTAACCCAAGTCCTTTTACCAACCGGATGTCATCCACTGCTGTTACTTTTCCCTCCTCTTCTCCTTCTTTAGAGTCCAAATATAATAAGAGCGTCAATGCCAACATTTTTGTGTGTGAGCCTCAAAATGTTACACATTTGATTGTTTTTTAGCCAGTTTAGTAGCTTGAACTGCAAAAATTGTGCATATTTTTGAGCAAACGTTTACTAAACGCAGAGCAGGCTCAGGCTTTTTTAAATCAAATTAAATTCTAACTTAACATTTAACATGGTATAAACTTAAAATGTAACCTTTATAAATGAAGGACTTGAACGTGAGTCATTTCTTTCTTCAATTTTCCTGAACATTTCAGGTTGTGGTACCAGAACCCAGGTGTTTTTACTCCCAACCAGCGGGCTGCTCTTTCCTCTGCCACGTTGTCTAGAATCATCTGTGACAACACCGGCATCACGTCCGTGCCCCGAGACGCTTACAGTGTCGTCTCAGCCAGGAACCCGATGGTTCAGTGCTCCAGTATCCCCCGGATGCGCCTGTGTGCCTGGAGGGAGAGACCCTCGTGAAATACCACGGACCTGTTGGCTACAGGACCCGTCTGCAGGAGTCAGCATCTGCACATGAAAAGAATCAGGAATATTTTCCATTTGAGCTGTGATCCAACTGTAACTTCTTGTTTTTATGATCATTTGTTTTATGCTTTAGCCAACTAAATACAAAATATGATCAAAACAAATGTGTTTTACTGCGTGCAGTCTTTTAAACCTAAAACCTGCTTTCTGCCTTTTATAATGACACAATTTGCCAAGTTTATACTGAATATTTTATGCACTGATAAAATGAAGGGTAAAAATATTAAATTGTGCGTAGTTTGCTTTTTTAAACACCAGTGGCCAGTTTTGCATTCAGTAAAAAAGTCTAACATTTGCTTTTAGTAACTATTTTAAAGACAATAATTTTAAATTCAACAAAAGCAAAAACAAAATTCAGCTCATCAGATTCATTTTTCAAAACTGAAAATTAAATAAAAATGGGGTGTTTGAGCTTTATTTGTACCAAGAACAAAATGACAGAATGTGGAAATAATTTCATATAAATACTCTTTTTCTACTATTTTTTATTATCAAAACCTCAGACATAACTCTTTTTTTTTTACTACAGTCCCTTTTGCAGTTTTGCTAACAAAGTCACCTGTAAATGAATTTTTTCCTCTTTTTCTGACCACTATGCTGGTTATTAAACACTTAAACGTAAAATTATTGTTTTAGAAATTTATTAAAAGCAAAGATCTAAAATCTGTAATCTTCATCAAAAATTCGAATTATTTTGTTAAAATTTTAGCAATTAGGAAAATCTGAATTATGTTATAAAGAATCTCCAGTAGATGGAGCCAATGTTCTAAATCTAATAAAATATGTATATTATAAAAATACTAACATTTAACTCATAAAAACTAATGAGTTTTGAAAGTACATTAGAATTCTTGTTGCTTTGATTAAATTCTTTTAAACCAATTTGGCAAATAAATCTTCAATTTAATTTAACTTAAAGATTTCCTGACTTAAACTTGCCATTTTAAAATGGTAACATTATGTTTTAATACAAGATATTTTGGCAAAAAGTACTTTGTCTCTCATTTTCTATTAATTGGTGACTTAAACATTAACTCTTTATCTTTAAAAAGAGAACATTAAAATATGTTTTCATTTTTTAAAAGGTACTTCCTCGTTTTTCTTCCCCTGTGTCATTGATGAGCAGATTAACTCCTCCCACCACAAAAGTTAAATGATCTGAGACATTAAGACTCAGACCTGACTGGAGTGTTTTCCAGTCCACCTGGGCTGCATGTGTTTGGAAAAAGACAGACGTGTGTTCAGAGTAAACAGAGGTGAAATTAGGAAGACACACACTTATGGGACAGAGACTGAAAATCCTTATCATTCAAGCTGCTTCTTCTTTCCAGTACAAAAAAATGTTTTGAATTTAAATCCGTAGAGAAAGTAGGCCTATTTTGTAACCACCACATTTTCATAAATTCCACTTATTCGGTTCATGAACTAAATTTAGTAAACCTTTCTTTCCGTGGGGTAATAAAAAGCAGATGAACAGCTGGTTTAATGACAAAGTTTCAGCTGATATTTGTGCCTGCAGTCGGTTGAACCAAACATGTTGGTCTGAAGTGCGTCACATCACAGCCTTGGACACAGAACTTAAGTTTTACAGCTCATCGTTCATCACCTGTAGAAATGTACTATTCTGGTTGCCAACAACTCCTCAACTAGTTAGTTTTTTTAGCCAAAACAAGCAGCTGAAAGTGTAAAAACTCTGAAACGGAGGACAGACACAAACAAATGGGTTTTACTATCAGATAACATGGGGTCTTTGTTTAAAAACTTTGTTGGAGTCAACCCTGTTTGTGTGTTAACAAAATATCCCATGAAACACGGGACTGGTTTTAGTGAAACTCAAAGTAATTATTATTGGATGGACAAAAATCTCCCAAATCTAGTGTGGTTGTTTTCATGGTTCAAACTGTCCTTCTGTGAATTCTGCACATTTTTCTGTTGAGTTAGTTTATTTGATTCCAACTTTTACACAATTGAAGCCCTAAAGCTGCTGTTTATTTGCATTTCACTTATTTGCACCTCAAACAACAGTTCAGGTTCAAAGAGCTATCTGCAACACGTAAGATACTAATTGTTCACAACTTTTCTGCAAAATATCTAAACTTTCCTTTTGCATTTGATGTTCATGGTGGAACACTTAACAGCTAAAAACAAAGACCAAAAAATTATTCAGGAGAATCATAAATGAAATCATCCAGGTTTGTGTTTTTATTGTTTTTTTGAGTGTTTCTGCGTCATGCCTCCCTTCTTTTCTTGTGTTCCATTATTTTCATCTCTGAGTCATTTTTGTTTTTCCCTCAGTCATCCTCGCCTTCACCTTATAGAAAAGGGACACCATAGGTGTGTTACTCAGCAGCCTTCGTTTCCCTCCCCAGCTCTCCTAAAGCATGAACTGACTGGTCTACACTTTACTGGCACTGAAGTGTTCAAAGTTACCTTTTAGCAGCTCACAGTTTTTGTGGCATTACTTAAAAAACATCACTTTTTGCCTTGTTATTGTATCACTGCTTAACTCTTTGTATCTCAGTAGAGATAGTGGGGAGGGAAAGAATAACGATGTAAAGTTTTCTAGAATGTGTCATGATAAAGTGCTCCTCCTCCTCCTTTTGCTTGAAGAAAATGCGGTGTATGTGCAGATTGCCACGTAGTCCACCAGGCTCTGTGTGTGTGTGTGTGTGTGTGTGTGTGTGTGTGTGTGTGTGTGTGTGTGTGTGTGTGTGTGTGTGTGTGTGT
>JAVKLF010000033.1:13513871-13544166 GCA_034783495.1 Millerichthys robustus
TCCTCACAAAGATACCACTACATGACTGTGTGTGTACTTGTATTTGTTACCTTTTTAGGACCATTTCTGGTACACACCAACCTTGTCGAGACCAGTAGTCCTTATGGGGACCAAAGACCAGTCCTAATACGGTGGGATTCCATTTTTGGGCTGGGGGTTTGATTTAGGACTAAGGTGTGAATTGAGTTTAGTCTAGGGTTAGGGTCAGGTATGTGTTGGCGGGGTTAGGGTTAGGCTGCAGAAATTACTGGAAATGAATAGAAGTCAATGAGCAGTCCTAATAAGGATAGAAATACAAACCTGTGTGTGTATGTGTGTTATGAAAGCCAGAGCTTATGTGTTCCAAGAGAAATAAATACACATCAGTTATGAAATTTTTTTAAAAATATTGAAAATATTTGAAATATCTGCTTCTGTCGCAGAAGATGGAACTTTCTTTGAATGAGACAGATTCTAAGGGGAAATCAGCTACTGTGAAACAATATTGAAGAACACATCTGAGCAAACTTACAAAGGAGAAAAAAACACTCAAAATCAGAAGCAGATCCTATAAAGTTGACTTTGACCTGAATGTTTTATTTCTGTTTCACATTTATGACTCCATAACTAAGACATGAATAAAAAACACAAATTTTGTAAAGGATTTTGTTTGTAGAAATGGGACAGAGTTAAAGCTGCTTTAGTTGTTTTGGTTTGCACAATCTCATGCAAATTTTTGTGCGCACTCGTAAAACACTTTAGGGCTCAGCGTGTGCATTGTGAATGACTCAGCTACCACCAAGCCACAATTTTAGCTCAATATCTGTCAAATTGACAGAGTTTTAGCCATTTTTGTGTTCGCTAATGTCGATTAGCTGCGGCAGTCCTGTTGAATAGCAGGAGAAGCTAGATGTAAGCCAAATGATTACTTTTTGAGAGTTTCATTAAAATCTGTACACTGGTTCACAAGATATTTTGCTAACGCTACAGACAAATCAACACTTATACACAGGCAAAAACATGATCACCTTTGCAATATAATGTAATTAAGTAGATATGGGAACAACGGCAAAAATCATGTAATTCATCCTTTAATGTAGACAAATGAAGTAAATGTTCATATCTCACATCTGGGATCATGACTGAAAGAAGAAGATTCTGGATACAAGCAGACAAAATGAGTCTTTTGTTGGTCAGCTGGACGCAGAATTAGAGATCTCGGGGGAAATTGGTGTAGAGCTGCAGCACCTTCACCTTGAAAAAATTCAGTTGAGGTGGTTTGGGCATTTGATCAGGATGCCTCTCTTTGAAGGTGTATGGGCATGTCCCACTGGGAGGGGTCGCAGGTGGGATTGTGTGTCCTCTCTGGCCTGGGACCACCTTGGGGTCTCCCAGGAGGAGCTTGCAATTGTCACATGAAAGAGGGACGCCTGGGTTTCTCTTCTGGACCCAACTATGGAAAAGCAACAAAAGACACAGAATAAATTAGAAATGTGTCCTGACTCTGTCTTTGCATCTAAAAGTTATGATTCAGTTTTATGGTCAGGGGAAGACAAAAGTCTTATCCACCTTTTCAGTAATCACTGTATTTCTTTCTTTCTTTCTCTCCCTCTCAGACGTGCCTTCATTCAAACCCTTTGCAGCTCCTTCAAACCCTTACAGAGGATGAATTCCAACAAACGTAGACAAAAGCACCAGGCTAATTTCTTTCAGATGTGCCTCCGGACTGTGATGTGAGGGAGCACAGTGTGCGGCTGTCGCATGAGACAGAGAGAAAAACGGAAAAAGTCCAACGAGTTACCAGCAGAATACGTCTACGAACCAGAACAGCTGGTTCTCACTGTCTGGTGTTCCAGGGAAAGAGGGAGGCAATCAGGGCTCACATAACTTTCAGTCTCAGGAGGAACTGTTGGTATTCACCACTGAACTACATGAGTCATCCTAAGGGCTAAAGCACAGCTCAGCCAAAACTAAAATCATTCTTTCACGTTTTTCACCTGGAAAAAAAAGGTCCAAACTGCCAGACGATGTGTCTGAGACAAAACAGGAAACTTCTGCAGAAGAGCATAGGTTTTTACTGCTGAGGTTGCTGTGACTGGAAATGATGTTTTTTTATAAGTCTACAAATTTCTCCTGACTTGTTTTGTTCCTTTCTTGGTTTTGGAGTTGATTCATTGACGTTTTGGACTTCCTGTTCATGTGTACCAGCAGCTATTTACATCTTGAACACATCCCAGCTGTCTCCAGGGAGGATATGTTGTATTTTCTGGAGCTCCTCTTGCCTCTGATTTACCACCACGATTTGCAGAAGCTAAAAAAACAAAAACATCTCTTTTCTGTGTGATGACGTGTTCCCTCCCAGAACAATACGTCTGTAATTTACAGCATGATTTAATCGTTGAAACCCAACCCAATGAAGTATTTTTAGATTTGCTGGTTTTCTCTTTCAGCTGCTGCTCAGACTAGTTGTTCCCAAAGATACTTGTTCAGGTTAAACTCATCAGTCAGCCTAATATTGTTCAATGCCTAATAAAATACAGCAGTTCTGTCATTTGAAAATTCCTTTATTCTTTATAGATTTGTCAATAAAGCCAATAAATCAAACGCTGACACTTAGAAATGTTTCTTTTTAGTAAAATTATCAGTTGTTGGAGTTTGAGTTTTAAAGTGAAATGCATTATTAGTCTTGCTTTAAAAAAAACAATTTCCATGTGTCAATCCTTCCAAACTTCCTCTTTTGAAATTTTAATTTATAAAACGCCAAATGTTTTATTTGGATCTGGATCGCAGTCAGATGAGACGGTACAGATTTATTGAAAGGGAGTTTTGTGGAGCTGTTATAAACACATGACACTGCTGATGCTATTTTGCAAAGCTAAATTGTGGTAGCAGCAGCTAGCTGTAGCACTTCCATAATAATTTGGGGAACTTTAAGCAGAAATATCACAATACTTGCTGACTCACATTTGTGGTTTCTATTTGTGTTGTTGCTAACCTGCTCATTGCAGCCTTCTGGGTGGTGGGGCGGAGCCAACTCTCGTCACCTGTTCCTGATCCAGTGCTGATGAGACTGTGGCTCATCCAGAAGAATGACAGCTGACTTAATGTGAACACTTTTGAGCTGTTCTGATTGTGTTTTCAAGCTCTTACCTGCTGCTGACCACCTGTGATTTATCTGAATCCTGAAGCTCCTTCTGGTCCTGCTTCTATATCTGAAGGAGATATATTCAGATTCACCTCCTGCACCTCCTACCTGTATACTTGTCAATCCTTCCCAGAGTTTGCATATCACTGTAAATAAACTTGCTTGCCTTTATTTACCTGCCTCTGTCAGTTTTGCGGATTGAGTAAGCTAACTGATATTTTAAATTTGGTTTTGAGAGTAAGGTGTTTAGAAAGCAAACCCAGAACCTCTTGGATGGATTATTCCCTCTGGCCTGGTGACGTCTTAGGCTCCCCCAGGAGGAGCTGGAGACGGATGTCTAGGTTTCTCTCCTGGATCTGTAGCCTTTGTGACCTGTTCACAGGTTAGTGGTGGAAAACTTATTCTTAGTCCCTTCACTCAAGGGGGAAAACCATGGCTGTATGAGTTCTGATGTCTCAGCTGTTCAGAGGTTTCACATGTTCAGTGAGATGAAAAGTGGGGTGAACTGATGGCTGAACTATTAAGATTGTTTTGCGAAGAGAAAGTGAACAAGCAGCGTTTGCCCCAAGCCTCATCAGTCTGGCGCCCCTGAGCAAATCCTTTAATGCCCAGGTGCTCTGTGTTGCAAGCTCTCATTCATGCAGGTAAAGAAAATATGGCCAAGTACCTACTGTTTATTCGCAGTAGTTTATCTGCTTCTTTGTATGAGAACATTATCATTGCAGCTTCTTTTTCTGATCAGTTGAAAGAAAGTAAACCCAAGTTATGGTTTTATAAAGCATCTGTTTTTTTTTATTATTTAAAGAAAATCAGTCAAAAGTTGCTTGACCTAAAATCTTGCCTTTATAGGTCACATTTCACTGTGAGAACTGAACGTATTCCTCGTGAAGCTTGCTGTGGTTTTGCAGCTTCCATCCTGTGGTCTGTCATGTGGACGCTAGAAAAAATGTTCCTGGTTGGCGCAGAACAAGAACCTTGAATTAAGCTTCCCAACCTCTGCATTATACATCTGAAGTTACCAGCAGGGCCGTGATTTGACTGGGCTGCTGCAAATCACTTCAATTCATCAGCAGAGGAGCTCTGCAGGCTGCCAGCAGGACGGAGAACCTCAGATATCATGTGTCACTGTGCAGACTCCTTTCCTCCTGTTTGTTTTTTTTTTTACATGGCTGACTAATTATGAGTTTAAAGAAGAGATACACGGATGAGTGTTTCACAGTTACTGGGAGGCTCTGAAGTAGACCAGGCTCTGAAGGAGTGCGGGGTGTGTGGGATATTTTCCTGGAATGATTGAAACAGTGGGCAGTTGTGTTTAGGTTTGGGAACTGATGAGCGATGAAGGTTCTGGTAGGGTGTCCGATCTGAAAATTAGTGGATGTGTGCAGCCAGTGTTCAGCATTTTCTTCATCCACCAAAGGTCCGAATGTGTTTCTGATGGGGTTTTTTTGTACCATTAGCAAAGTATCTCACAAACCACAGGACAGATCTAGGCCTCAACTCCATCCAAGATGGCCGCCACAGCTAAGTAACTTTAGCAAACACTAAACAGACTACAACTCGTTTAATTTTACAGATGTTGAGCTCAAACTCAATATGGTAGCTCTGACACAGACTCTGAGAACCATTTGTGCTTGTTTTACTTCAAACAATTGAAACAACTGGACACTGTCTGTTAGCACAATATCACATCAACCATGGATGGATCTTAATGAAATACAGCTGATTACCTGATTCAAGACGGTCGTCAAGACAAATGAACTTAAAACGAAAAAGAAAATTGTTAAAACTTAGTCAAGTTTGCAGATATTGAGCTGCAATTTGATTTGGTAGAAGCTGAAAGTTATGCTCAACTCTCACTCCAAACGCTCCACGATGCATCACAACGTTGTTAAAAACTTAACTAATGGTCAATCTCTTGTCTGTTAGGAAAATATCTCAGGCGTTGTGCACATTTCTGTAAAACTGTCAAAGTAATCACTGCATGTGCTCCTCAGCACAAATTATTTAAGTTGAAATCTCTTGCATGAAAGGCAGCGGGTGATATGCATCCCTTCAGGAAATGCTGGACCTTCCATTTTAGAATAGGCTACTGGAGAAATTTTATTGAAAGTCAAAAGTTACTCTGATGTCTGAAAACAGTTTTTACAGCTTGTTACCAGCCTCATTTACCACCTTGTAAAGGCTAAAATTGTGCACTCATTAAACCCTCCCTTTATACCCGGAGATGACAAACCAGAGCTGAACTCCTCCTCCTCATCATCATTATCATCATCATCATCCTGCTAACTGCAGGGGAGGAGGTGAGTTGACAAAGATACTGAAACTTAGCTTTTCGCTGTCACTGCTCTGTCAACATCCTGAAAATGAAGGATTTTACATTTTGAAGTTGTAGTTTTTATCTTCGTTCAGTTGTATTCACGATGAGATCGCGCGCCTTTTGCGCGTTGCGTTATCTGCGCGTCTGCTCCTTGCTATTCCTCCTTCAAGCTGTCCAAACTCAGAGGACTCCGGGAAGGAGCGAGCAGAGGGGGGCTCTCCGGCAGACGCTGCAGTGGTCCCACAACGGGAAAGTCTTCAGCATTCTGAGCCAGGGGTCGCAGTACGAGCCGCCGAAGCGCCGAGGAGACGCGGCACGAGTGGAGCAAGTGCAGCCCCGACCCGTCGCCATCATCCGGGATGAGGAGGCGAGACCCCAGGATGCCCGGAGTCAGCTGGTGGTCCAGCCGCCACCGCTCCAGGGGCGCCTGAGAGGGCAGCATCCTCCGCGTGAGGGTCCGCGCTCGAGGACGCGAGAGCGCGCGGGGACGCACGAGGGGCACAAAGTCAACGACACCCAGGTCCAGGAGAAGGTCAACTCGAGCCGACCTCTGCGCCGGATCGAAGACATGATGGTCGGAGATGATCCCTACGATCCATACAAGTCCAGCGACCCTGATAATTCTTATTACAATTATTATGACGTTTATGAGAGACCGAGACCGAGATCCAGACCCGGATATGGCACAAGGTATCATCAGTACGGTAAGAGTGCAGAAAGTGCTCTCAAGACCTTTGAGCTCACAAAGCACGACATCTCTGTTTGTCAGTTAGCCAACTGTTAGGCTTTATTGGTATTTATTTTTCGTTAACAATACAGTATTTTGTGTATTTAGGTCTTCCTGATCTTGTGCCTGATCCGTACTACATCCAAGCCTCTGCTTATGCCCAAAGAGTCCCCATGTACAACCTGAGATGTGCTGCAGAGGAAAACTGTTTGGCAAGGTACCAGGACTGACCCACAAGCAGACTTTTATACATAAAAAAATAGAGAGAGATTTCAGTGTGATTCACAGATCTCCGAGCCATAACAATCATCAGTGGGCTGCAGCCAGTGGGAGCAACATGAGCTGAGGTGAAATTAAGTGAATCCTGAAGGGGGAGCATTCTGTAAAAGGTTTAATCATAGCTTTCCCTGGAAGAGAAAGCCTGAATGGTAAACACATTATCAGAGTCTAACCCAAACAACCATAAAGATTTTTTTCCACCCTTCATTTACACAGAGAGAGAGAGCAAGAGAGAGAGAGTCTGCTGCACTCTGAAGGAGAGGAAGCAGAAAAAAAAATCTTTGGTGATATCTACAAGTAAAAGGTGTTTTTCTCCCCTCTCCCTTTTACAATCACATCCGGTCTTTTTCCTTCTGCAGCACAGCCTACAGAGCGAGAGACTATGACACCCGGATGTTGCTGAGGTTTCCCCAGAGAGTGAAGAACCAGGGGACAGCTGACTTCCTCCCCAACAGGCCACGTTACTCCTGGGAGTGGCACAGCTGCCACCAGTCAGTATGATGTTTATGCTGTCCACATCGACCTTTCTGACCTGTTTGGTCTTTTCAGTCAGTCTGAGTCATGTTTTAAACTGTTCGCACACCACATGTATTATAATGTTTTTTTTTCCCCCAACAGGTACAAAACTGCCTTTTCCATTTAATTTAATAACGCATTAAACTGTCAGGGTTGTAGAAAAAGTTGAGTTATTTAACAAGAAAGATGGACAGTAAACTTTTATTCACTTGCAAATTAACGAATAGTTAATCTCTTTTAAAGTGATGTTCTTTGGAAAAGGTTTAAACAATTAATATCTTATCTGTTGCAGATAAATCTTTGAACAGCTTCAGTGTTTCATTTTGACCATGTTGATGAGCTAACAGCTAGTCTGTGCAGCAAGAACAAAGTGCATTGCTGCCATCTTAAAACAAGTCTAATTTCAATAATGTCGTTCCTGTTGAATACTGAAGACATAAAATTTGGACGCACCGCTAGATGTTTGTATTAAACTGGATTTATCTTTACAAGACGGGAAGAAATCTGCTCTCACTGACGCAGCTGTGAGACAAAGATGTTGTCATTTTAGGAGACACAAGGTCAAACTTTTCTTTTACACCACTGCTAGTTTCCCATTATGTGGTAATTTGCCAGTGTAAATAGCAGCAGCAGTAGCTAGCTGTAGCACTTCCTGTGCAGACATGACCACTCCCTGCAAGAATGTCATCTTACTTTTGCTGTACTTTCCATTTAATGTGAAACTGATGGTGGTGTCATGGTTCACAGAAATTGTTTAAAGTTTTGTCCACACTCGGTCTATAACCATTAGCTCTTCGTTCAGAGTTAAACTCTATTACTCTTAACTGAGGCCCTTAAAAAGCTGTTTACAAACAGGTAAGATGATTTTTGCTCTTAATTGTCCACAGAACTCCACTTCCAAAGACCTGAACTATCCCTTTAAATATTAACAAGTATTAGAAGTATGTTTGTCTTTAGTATAAAGAGAAATAAACTATTTTTAGCTTTCCAACAAGCGTAGAAACTGACCTTCAACTGACTTTTAAAAATGTATGACTTCAGTAGATGAATTCCTGAAGGAAACCTGCAGGTATGTTTGCTCCTCGTTTCTTTTTCCACTTAAAACTACCTCAGGCCATAGTTATGTTGTGAAATGAAAGCTCTTCTGGGCTTTCATTCTGGGCTTTCTGGGTCCCAAAGACGAAAAGCTTTTGGAGAAGAGCCAACAAATAGTTCCTGTAGTCTGTATTTTTTAATTTTTGGCAGTGTTTTGAGAGTGAGCTGCTGTTAAAATCCAGACTGTTTTTCTTGTAGATAACAGAGCCAGTGTGTGTCAGGTCCCTGTAACTAACTTACCACCCGATTGTCTGTGTTGTCACACAGCACTTTGAAAGGAAAACTTGCGTGTTCATCAGTACGTTACACAATTTAAAATCTCATTATGTTGATTTTAATGGTGTTTTCTTCTGCTGATCCACAGACACTACCACAGCATGGACGAGTTCAGCCACTACGAACTGCTGGATGCCACCACACACAGGTCGGTGGCTGAGGGCCACAAGGCCAGCTTCTGCCTGGAGGACACTACCTGTGACTACGGCTACTACAGGAGATACGCTTGCACTGCACATACACAGGTCCCAACCCTCAGCTTCAGTTTGTTGTTACTTTCAGCTTATCTGTGTAAAGAAAGGTTTTACTTCTAATACTGAGTTTTGGGGAAAACAGAAAATATTTAGTAATTCATCTTAAATCTATTTAACTCTCTGTTAGATTCATAGTTTTACTAAGGGAGTGAAAAAAAAAACACTTTTTCCCTTCATTGTTTCAGCACATTGTGTCAGCGTCTGCCTGTTATATTTAGTTTTAGCTTTCATCTTCAAGGGATAACTGAGCTCCTTTGGACAGTTAGTATCTTACCTGCTGTAGATAGCACTGAATTATGTCAGTTTGGAGAAAAAAAGTTTAAATTTGATCTAGATTGATGAGCTAACGGTTGGTCTGATCAAGTGGATCCATCTCCACACTTCACGGTGATTCATAATGCTAATTTACAACCTCTTTTCATTGCTGCCATGTTTAGCATTCCACAATTATTTACACAGTATTCTGTGATTATTTGTGGCAGCAGCAACTAGCTGTAGCACTTCTGGCAGAATTATCGTCATGCTAAAATGGTGTTTTTGGCCTCCTTTAAATTAACTGTCTGCTTTTTAAAGCGGTTGGAATTAAACTTTTTTTTTTCAATCTGAGGTTGTTACAAAAGAAACTGAACTATTGCTTTCATCACTAAATATCACCAAAAAAACAAATAAATCAAAGCAACTTTTCCTAAATTACTTTTTTTAATAGATTACTGAAATTATGAGAGAAAGATACCAGAAAATACAGCAGCTTCTGCATGACTTTATTGTTTGCAGTTCAAACAAGATTAATATTGGATGTACTTATGTTATCATGACTAAATCAGGTGATTGACACATCTTTAATCCACTAAAAGAGCTGATTGTTAATTTTTGAATCATTAATGTTTAAAATAGAGATTTTATCTAACAAAAACCAAAGCTTTTCCTTTGAAGGATCAGAGTTTGATCCAGTAGCCTCTGAATTCCCTCCTACAGCAGTAATTTTGATTGTTACTCACTGACTGCTGTTTAGTCTTTCATGGGGATTTAAAAGGACTCTTCATCCCAGCTTTTAATTCTAATTATTGCCTTTTTGCTGTTGCCATCCAATTTCAGGCTGAAATAAAGTCACATTTAGAGTAAAAGTTTTGTGTTTTGCAGAACTTGAAGTTTATATATTTTGTGTTTTACATGGACGCTCTCCTACGTGCAGGGCCTGAGCCCAGGATGTTACGACACTTACAACGCAGACATCGACTGCCAGTGGATCGACATCACAGATGTGAAACCTGGACACTACACCCTCAAGGTATCTTACAAATAACTTCCTTTTTAATATGTTAAATGTCTACTAATGAAATAATTTCAAAACAACTCTGTGTTATGATGATTGTGTTTAATAATTTTGGCCTTTAGGCGGTTAATTTCCACGTTTCTTTATGTTTTGTTTTCACAGATCAGTGTAAATCCGTACTATCAGGTCCCAGAATCAGACTACAGCAACAATATTGTGCGCTGTGATGTTCGCTACACTGGGAGCTACGCCTACGTGTCAGGATGTCACATGTCAACGTAAGTATCATACATGTTTATCATCATTGCATTTCTCATTAATGCTCATGATGTTTGTTTTTATATGCATATATATTTCAGATATTAAGAAGCAACAAATCCACAGAAATTCTGCAGCTCTGTAAACGACAATGAGGACTGCCTGCAGGGACGTGCAAAATGACCTAAAATAAAAAGTTATTAAACATTCATAAGGTGCTGGGGGGAAAAAACTGAGAAAAAAATACAAATACCTCTAAATATAGCTGCAGATCTTTGTTTCTCTGAGATGACAATTTCCTTTTCTTCACTAGGAAGTTTTTCATCTTCTTAACTAACGGAATAGTTCTGTGCACTTACATTTTAAGACACGTGGAATTAAAAACAAAAAAAGAATTTCAGAACTTAGAAAGAAAACCTCAAATAAATTATTAGCAAGCATTAAATTTATACACAGCCAATAAAACTCTTTATTCAAACACTTTTGATTGAGCTTGCACAAATAAAGTTTTCTGATACTATTTTGTTTGTTTTTATTAAAATACTTTCCTTTGTATTTGTTTCCTATATGTTTTCTTTTTTGCTGGTTATGCTCACCAGAAACACACAGATTTCTGTTTTTCTGCATTCATAACTTCATAAATGATTCCTCAAGCAGTACTGAAGTGATGTTTTCAGCAGACTCTATGTGGTTTATTTACTTTTGGACTTCAGCATGGAAATAAAATCTGTATACTCTGTTTCCCTTGTCCCTTAGCTTCACCAGAACATTATTGCTTCACAGCTGGTTTTGTAATGCAGGTTTGATGATCTAATTGCGTCAAAAAACCTGTTATGGTGCCATTGTGTTGTACTAATAAAAAACTTTGGTAACGCATATACATCATAACAAAATGTTCCCTGGGTTGACAAATTTCCTCAGGAACCACTGTGGATATGTTGCTAAAGTTTTTACATCTCAACAGGCCTAAAAATGGTGCAATAAGTCTTTACTAACTTCTTGTTTAGGTCAGTACTCACAGACTGTACATATATGTGTAAGGAGCATGTAAATGAAAGATAATATCTGGGTACATGGAACTGTGTGTCTGTTAATTTGTTGTAAAATATTTAATGTTTTGACTTAATTTAAAGGCAGGTTAGACGTTAAGATTTTAATTGTATTCATATAAAGCAATTTAAATTGTTTTACAGTGAACAATGCAACAATCACATTATTAGCAGCTTTGTAATAATATTGCTACTGTTATTACCAACTGCTATCATGGTATATGACCTTTGTGTGCATTTTAAGTTGTGAATGTGTGTCTTCCGCGCCACCAGGGGGCGCTGCGGTCAGCTGCTGCTTGACTTCATATGAACTGATTTTTATCAGGTCAGTCTGAATTATTGTAGTAAGCCACCAGCAGCAGCCGTGTGTGAGTGTGTGTGTTTGTTAGAGAAAGTCTTTCTGATTTAGAGAATCTAATAAAGCCAACAGAGCAGCTGTTTTCAAGTGAAGATGCATCCAGTCCGACTGTCGATTCCGTCGTTCCGGTCAGAAAACAACTCGATGGAGAAAGGATACACGGTAAGCTCCTCTGTTTATGTCAACACCGTTTACTACACTGCGTTTACTCCGAGCTGGTTTATACATTACAATTAAATTAGACACTTCACATTTCTTAAATGGGATCTAAATTTGACGTATTTTATTGTCTGTAAACATCTCAGCCGATTTCTACTTGTATTATCAGCTGATTACTAGTATTTTGTTGTATGTTTTAATTTTTGCGTAATGTTTTTACCTGTATTTTGTCTTTCGGAACATTTTCAATGAAAATAAGTGTTTTCACTTTCATGTAACATCCAAACACTTTTAATGCACATACCTTTTATATATGTATGTACTTTATTTTTTAATAAATAAACTCGTCAAGTCAAGAAAACACTGAATATCAGCTTTATGTTTGAGAAAAGAGGGTTGTAGATATGTCAGATGAAGACATGTTCAAGTTGTTATTTTGAGGAGTTGATTTATTAATGAAAATACATCAAGACCAACAAATAATGACAGCTTAGAAGCAGAAAACCGATTATCGGCAATCGTGAGACATAAACTTTACATTTGTGAATCAACTCAAATGTCCTGATCTTGTTCTAATTCTGTCAACTTCCTATTTAAACACCATCACCCACAGAGTCCGTTTATTTTACATAAACAAGACCTTTTCTAACATAACACACAATTAAAACATTAGAGTTTAGAGCCAGAATGTTGACCAAATTCCTCAAAAAAAGCATTTAGGCAATAATTTGCCTTCACATTGGTGATTGTTTGTTGGCTCTTTAAACAAGTTTTGTAAAAGTCACAAATAGTTACAACTACAAACAAATAGTCCTTCCTTAAATTTATTTATCGGTATTAGGATCATTAACAGTCAATAATTGTTATTTTTCTTGTTGATACTGTTTTTATTATTTTTCCCTAATTGTCATCCTGACCAGTGATGATAAAGCTGTAAAATGTTTTACAGAATAATCCATCTGAGTGAGGGAAGTATGAAGCGGTCTGTTTAGGGATGTTAACAGTAACTCTGACAGATGCAGCCAGATGTTTCCTCTCCGTGACCCGCTGACGTCGGCTTTAATAACGCCACGCTCGCTGACTAAACGAAGAGCAGCTCTCACACACTTCTCTTTTTCTTCCAGGTCTTTAAAATCGACGTGCTGGTGAACGGAAGGCTGCACAGTGTTGAGAAACGCTACAGTGAATTCCACGCTTTGCATAAAATGGTGCGACTTGTTGGATTCCCCCGGATTTTGTCGTCATTTATTGATGTTTGCCGTTGAGAAAGACTCCTGTTATTAAGTCTTTGTGGTTACATTTGGAACCTCTTGCTCAAATTCCTTGACATCTTTGTTGAATGTTATTTAAATGACAGCCCAGACAGTTCGTTTAAGAGTTAAATATATGTTTATAGCTGTGCTGATTTAGGATTTTAGCCCCAGACATTTGTTTACAGTGCGTGTCCACAGAACTGCTGGGTATTTTCTAACAAATTTAAACCCTTCCAGCTAAAGAAAAACATAAAACCACCGGAAATGCCTTCGAAACACGTCAGAAACTGGGTTCCCAAGGTCCTGGAGCAGAGGAGGCAGGGCCTGGAGCTCTACCTTCAGGTACGTACACACACACACACAGTTTTTTGTTTGCTTTGGTCAGATATGTGCAAGCAGTCAAGCTTGTCTCTCTCTGAAATTGGCTTTTTTGTTTGTTTCTGTCAGACTGTAATTATGGAAAACGATGTGCTCCCAAAAATATTCCTGGATTTCCTTAACATTCGCCATTTTCCTTCAGTGCCAAAAACAGAGAGCTGTGGGTGAGTTGAAAGTACAGGTCTTGCTTTAAAATAAAAACAAAGAACCATTTGTCGTAGCTCTTTGTTTGTGGGAGAGTTTTGTTCCCAGTCTGGAGAAGGAATAACTTTATTTCTCCTCTTTAAGGTCTTTTGACACAGAATCAGAGGAACTAAGGTGAGTCCTTTTGGGTTTCCTCACATGTATGAACCAGTAAGTAGCATGTTTATTTGGACTAACTATTTTATCGTTAAGGGATTATTTGATGTATTTCTTGAACTTCACCCATCATGCCATCAATTTAATCTGACCACTTCTTGCTTTCTTTTTATTTTAGTAAACTTTCTCATCAGCCTGTCGTGCTGTACCTGAGAGATCCCTACCTGCTCCCTTCTGCACACGGTGCGTTTCAATCCCGACACTGACATAACGTGTGATCTTGGAGTATGTGCTGAGGATGACTCTCAGCTACTACCTTCTCAAACTTCAGCTCAATATCTACAAAAGTCGACTGACTTGTAGCCATTTTTGTTTGCCAAATTTGATGTGCTGTCGCAGCCATCTTAAATCAGGTTGACTCTAAAAGTTAATGAGCTGCAGATGTGCATTAAATGATTACACGCTGAGAGTTTCTTTAACATCTGTCTGCTGGTTTATGAAATATTTTGCTAACAGACACACAAACAAACACACAGGCAGGCAGGCAAAAACAGGTGGAGGGCTATAACTTATGTTTGCAAACGAGCTGTAAAATAACCTGCAGTAATAATCTTTTCTTTCTTTCTCAGATACGTTTTCTAACGTTGTGATTGAAGGGGTGGTACACGGAGTTTTCTACCCTGATCTATAGCCGAGGTAGACCTGCAGAGATGAGCACGAAGGGTGCGTGTCGCCACGATCAGACACTCCTCACCTTTTCAGGTTTCCGCAATATTCGGAAGATACACTGAGCATTGGTTTTAATGCAAATAACTTTAAACAAAAAGAAGATTATTGGTCTCTGCAGACGATCACCTCTTGAACACTAAATCATGTGTTTGTATTTCCTAAAACTTTCATAAAATTACTTTAAAGCTTATCTCTGACAAATCAAAGCTCGACAGGCCAACCTTTAGATCTTTCACAGCAGGAAAATGTAACTTTTTCTGTATTTTATGGGCAAGTTATGATAGAAATCAGCACACAGAAACAACTGGAATAAGAGGTTTATATTGTAAAAAAAAGAAAGAAATTACCTTTTAGAATTTGTTTTAAATTTTGGTATAAGCTGCCAGCCGAGGCAGGGCAGCGGCAATGTGGGTGGATTCTTTCAGGGATTGAAGAGTTGAGTTGGACATGGTGGTGGAGCTGACAGCGAAGTGCTACGTGTTTAAAAATATACTGTGGCTCGATTTGGACTTTTGTCACAAAACTTCAGATTCCTGTAAGAACTTTCTGTAGTTCTGTCTGAAGCTGTTGAGTTCAGTGTGGAAAATTTAAAGGTACTCCGTTTTTAACTATAAAATCAAACGTTAAGGTGAATCTGAAATGGTGCCGCTTGAAAGAGTTTACTCCAGTAGTTTTCCACATTCCAGTTCTGAAATGTGGGTACACACTCAGTGTAAACAAAAGACTCAGTTGATAGACTGAAAACCAGATGGACACTTGAGTCAGGGACCTGACCTACACTAGGCTGGTTGTAGTCAGTTATATTTTCCAGAAAAAGGGTGAAATAAGAAGGTTTTAAAGACTTATTTATATACTTTACTCAACAATTCTGATCGTAAATATGTACCAGTACTTTGAAATTGTCGGACTTCTCCATTCTAAACATCGTCAACGTATTTTCAGTCACTTTGGCCACACAAACTCTGTCGTCCCTCTCCATTTCTAATATCCTGTTGGTTGCTTCCTTTCCTCCACAGATCCAGATGCATACAACACTTAAGTAGACTTTTAATCCTTTAGAACTCTCATTGTAGCTGTCCTCATTCAGGACTGTGGAACCCTAATTTAATGGATAAATCTCCAACAGTTGTGAGTAAACTTCTTATATGAAGCTGAAGCACATCTGTTTGTCAGATCTGTAAAGTACGAGATGCCAGTTGTCATATTTTACACTAAGAAATGTGGGCTTTAATGTTTCCGGCTTCGTAGAAAAACCTTGTTTATTATGTTTTGATAAAGGGATATGAGTGAAACTTGGATCACCAGCTTTGTGATTGTCTTCATGTTCTTCACCCAGATGTTGCTACTTGTTGATATGCACAACAATTTTAGCTAAGAACACTGTTTTGAATTGTCAGCTGAAAGTCTTGGGCTGCTCTAATAGATTCACTTCTGTAGAAATGCTGCCTCTGTAGGTATTTACACAAATTATTCCAAGAAATGTTCTACTTTTTTACAAGAAACTTGAGACTGAAGACATGTATTTAACACTAACTGTTACATTTAAAGTTAAACTAACACATATTAGGTCAGGTGTGATGTTATTAGAGCTTGGTGAGGTATTATAGAGATGAAAATGGTGCTTTTGCTTATAGAGAGTTATTAAAAACAGGAGTGGGTGACTAATAAAAACACTTGCAGCCAGTGAAATATTGTGCAATATGAAATAAAACAACTTGTCTACTCTGTGAGTCAACTAAACCTGTGAAACTACAAAAACAGCTGAAGTTCTGGATTTGTGGAACATTGTGTTGCGTGTCGTTTTGTTTGGACAGTAGTGAATGATCAAACAGTTGTCTGAGCTGAGCAGATTTCACAACATTGTTACCTGCATGTGTAAATAATAGACGTTGACTACAAAGAAATATGGCGTTTTTAACTAACATTAATCATGAAGATGTTTGTATTTATTTTGTGTAATGTTGTGCTCATATGAAATCTGTTGTCTGGGCCATTAAACAAAACTACAGTGAAAACTGATTTACTGTAGCACTTTAAAATGAACACTTTGTGAAATACTGACACCAATTAAAATCACCATTTCCTACAAACGTTACCTGTCAGATTTGATTATTTTATTAAATACTTCTTAAATGTATGTATTCCCTTGTTTAAAAAGTACACTGCTAACATTCGCTTTACACTAGCCGATGTGTTTGTTTCCATCACATTGTAACAAAACTGTAAATTCCTTGAAAAATAAGGTAAGTGAAACTTTTAAAAACCTGTTCAGCTGGAACAAATATCCTAACTTCATAGACAGACCTTTGAATGGCGAGGCAAAGAAGCAGTTCAAAGAGCTATCTACAACAGGTAAGATACTATTTCTACATAACCTGTCAATGAAAACCCACTTCAAGAGATCCGAACCATCCAAGACATAAAACCCAATCAAACACTTTCACCTGTTTCATGTCATTCCAAACAACTCATTCACAGCTCAACATGCCAAAAGGAAAATCTTTCTTCAAATTCTATAATGCCTCAAAGCTGTGAACACAATACCCTGTACAGGGTTCTGAATCTGAAATTTCTATCATTTCAGAGGACCTAAAAGAATTAAGAGTTTTGATCCCTTGGTAGTTGGATCCTATTCAGTAACAGTCCAGTAGTACCACACACACAAACTGGAATGTGGGATTCAGCTCATTATTTAGCCCCCCCCCGTTACTTTTGTGCCAACAGCTTCTCTTTTAAAGTTCTCCGTGGCCAACTTCATCTTTGAGCGGCTCATCCTGGCTGCCTTCTGTTTGAGGTTCTTTCATGTTGGCAAAGTCGACTTCTCTTCTCAGCTGCTCCAGAGGAGGAAGACCAAACAGCAAGTTCCGCACCGCGATGGCAGTCATCAAGAAGCTACGAGACAAAAAAAGGAAAGTAACGGGGTTATTGTGACAAGTTGTACACCTTCAGAGTTAATAACCTGTCGCCTCCTGAGTACTCACCCCCTGCGTACGGTGTAGTACTTTTTAACAGTAAAGCGTTCCAGTCGCTCCGTCACGCCAGCCTCCCTGCGTTTCTTCACCTCCTTCATCCGACGCTGCCTCTTCAGGAACAGCTTGACGACCGGGTCGGTTGCGTTGACCTCTGCCTTTTCGTCGTCGTCTGCAGCCATGAGAGGCTGCAGCTCAGGAGGGAGAGGCTCAGTTTCTGAAAGAGTGAGACAGGCTGCCAGGACTCTTTGGAGATATAAAGTAAAGCTGAGACACTGAGCGATGGATTAACGTTGCTAATTTTTTCATACAACTTCCTCCGCATACTTGGAGCTGTTTTAGCCCTTCATAGAACAAAATGTTCAGCTTATTCAGATGGGTGCTACAACCTTTGGTAACATTTTAACTTTTCAAAATATTTAACCCTATTTACTAGTATTTCCCCCATAAAAGTACATTGAGAGTTTGTGAAATTCTTCCAAAATGTTGTTTTTACTTTATTTTTGTTATCTTGTCCTACTTTTAGCTAAATTTCTTTTTGGTTTATGCTGGCCTTTGGTATATTTATCTAGTCTTTAATATGTTTAGCTTTTAGCTAAAAGTATGTCATTTCCTTCCTCATTTCTTTTTCATTTCCTTTTGCTACTTTTAGCTAATGCTCTATTTTGTTTTACGCTGCTCTTTTGTCGCTTTTCGTTTGTAGATAATCTTTTGCCATTTTCAACTGGTCTTTGCTACTTTTAGCTAGCCTTTTGTTGCTTTGAGCTTGTTTTCTGCTTCTTGTTTCTTAGCTAGCATTTTACTTCTTTCTGATGATGTTCTACTTCTTTAAACTTTCAACTAGTCTTCGGCTTATTTTAGCTGGTGTCCTTCTTTTTTTAGCAGTTTTCAGTTTCAACGTCTACAGCTAATTGCAGCAGCCATTTATCTCTCTGCCCTCACAATTTATCTAGTTTTAAGTTTCGATGCATCAGCTGAAACCCAAACACAGACAGAAGGAAACCTCTCAGCTAGGGTCACGCTGGAATTACACAGAGACTAATATTGTACAATTCTTTAATAAATCGGACGCACATAAACTGAGAAATCTGATGTCATTCCAAACTCTTAAGTTTCAGGGTGTGTTCTCCACTTTGTTTGTTACCTGTTCCGTTACGTATGCGCTCCTGCAGCTCCAGCAGCTTGGTGAAGTTCTGCTGCAGGGCCGCCTCTGTAGTGTTGACGTAAACGTACATGTAGCAGGACGGGACGTCAGACACGGTGTACACCTTATGATAAGCCCCCGCAGGAACCTGCACGTTACAGCAAATAAATACTGAAGTCGTGAGTCACACTGTCAACGTGCCAAATGAAGGCAGGTAAGAAAAAACATGCCAAATGAAGATTCTCAAAAATACTACACATTTTATTTATTTTGACACTTGGAATGTTACATATTGTTTTGTTACAACCACCTCATAGAAATGACAAATTGGAAAGAACAGCCAAAGTTTAGCTGGTGAGAAGCTTTAATGTTCTCTTTAAAGTATGAGCTTCAAACACTGTCTCCCACGTCACACATACATGCCAACTCAGTTCTGTGACTACTTTTTTTGTATAATTTCAAACCCTCTTCCCCCATCCACCCCTGTATTTTCACACATTACTTCAAAACACATCAAAGGCAGATCAGAGTCATTTTGAAAAGCCACCGTGTGTAACTGTACCTTAGTCTGCTCACCAGGCTGCAGAGTGTGGTTCTTTTTCTCCTCCACAATCTCCACGTTGACCTGCCCCTGTAACACGTGGATGCTGGTGTTGCCCAGATCTTCACTCACAAAGTTTTCCAAGTGGAGGCCTGAAATGCAACATGCTGTCAATTAATAGCCATCGTTTCCACTTTAAAGAAAAGTAGGACAAAGAGGAGCTCACAACCTGGGAAATCAGCGATGAAGACGATCTCAGTCTGGTTGTCCAAACTGCCCTCTATCTCCTGGAACTTAGCCCTCCAGGGTGAGAGGTCAACCAGCAGAGGCATAAGCCATGGATTTGGTTTGAACGGCGACCATTCAGCCTTCACAATGTCCACACGCGGGTCAAAAATTCTTAAAGAGGAGCCGATGACAAATGCCCACGTCATACTCTAATCAATATACTAAAAACATTTCCATCGTCTAAAATGCTTTGGTACCTTTGCTGGAAGCGTTCATTAATTGACACCCAGATATCAAAGTAGATTTCAGGATCAGAAATATTGTAGCGCGGCAGCAAGCCATTGAGGCACGTAGCATATTGCTTCAGCATGTCTCCGTGATCCTTCCAGCGACGACTGTGTGTGAACACCTACAGAAAGACGAAGAGAATGGGTTTTAAATTAACCAGAAATTGGCTGAGCAAGATTTGGGAAAAAGGCAATCATGATAAGAAGTGTAAAAACACAATAATTGACATTCTGGGCAGAAACAATGTTTAGATAAGTGGTATGTAATGTTGTCATTGTGGTTGATTAATTTGTTTCCAAAGAAATCTCACCCCTGGGTTCAGATATCCAACTTCCCCAGTTTTTCCATCTTTGTAGGTGATCTTGACGTGCTGATGGGTGCGAGAGTGAACCATCATGTCCCAGGAGTAGCCGTACAAACCATTGGTCCAGTTATTATAACCCTGGACAAAAAGAAACCCTCACATCACCATCTTCCCATTTGAAATTTTAGCCAAGAGGAAAAAAAACAGGAAGTTCAGGTTATCAAAAACAGAGTTTGCTTTTTTAGCTAAGTTTCTGAGTGTTGACTCTGATTGAGCAACAACTACTTAGTCAACTTATGGAGGGTTTAAAGCCTTTAAATAAAGCCCACCTACCTGCGTGATGAAGTGGGAGTAAGGCATGAAAAACTGCTCGATTATATAGAAAATAGTAAAAATGGCTCCTAGTTTGTGTTTAAGTCTGAGTTTTGAGGATTTGGCGACGTTCTGTGGCTCCTGTCGTTCGGTGCTTTGGTTCTTTGGATAAACACAGGAGGTGCTGGGCTGAAGCTCCAGTGTTGTAAAAGGCAGGACAGCGCTGAGGAAAGACGGGAAACGGGCAAAGAATCTTCTGGGCCAATCCGGGTAGCAGAAGAGCGCACTGGTGGACAACATTGTGTAAGAGAACATCCCTGAGGAGGATCAATAATATCAGTAAGATTCAGGAGGATTAGGTGGATTAAAAACAGACTATCAAGTGTTTTTGGAAAAAAAAATAATGAAGCAAGACGACTCACTAACCAATACTGAAGAGCTGAGAGTTCATGCAGTGGAAGTATGACACAAAGAAAAATGCAATCGGCCGCGTTGCGTCAAAAAACAGCAGATAGCCAGCTGTCAGATCCAGAATAAGACCACCTCCGTGTATGACCAGCAGACTGACTAAATCCACAGGAAGAATTAGTCTGAAAATCAAACAAACAGCTCAAATATATTAATAAGATAAACAATCAATCATTAAAACCTGGAAAAATGAAAAAGTACCCACTTAAAAGGATCAAAAAGCCAGTGGTGAGCCAGATAGGACATGGAGTATCCCTCCACCCAGTCGGCATCCAGTTTTTTTACCCCAGCAATAAAATACACTATAAAAATCTTCAAGGAATAGGAACACAGACACCAATAAATCAGATGTTTTCACAATATGTGCATAAATAATTCACAGCTCTCACAAACCTGTGTCCTCAGCAGGGTGTAATTCCAGAGAGGCACGTGAGCGTTTCTTATAGAAGGCCTTCGTAGTCCATCTACTGACCTACAAATACACACAGGCATGAATCACAGAATCAAACAAACCCACAAATTGACTTATGAGCATCACCTTACCAATATCTGTTGCCATCCATGATTGTGAGCTGAAAACCGATGAGGCCGTAGAGATATGAGTGGTTGTTCCAGGCGGTTTTGTCCAGGAAGAAGACGTACCAGTAGGTCGAGATGAACATGAGGCATGAGAGGCGGTAGAAGCAACCAAGCATGATGCCCAGAGCGCCTTCAATTAGAAACAAGCTCTTCAATCAGTTTGATCAATAAAAACAATGAAGAAAAGGTTGGTGTGATAGTAGCCAAGACTGATGTCTAATTTATAACCTGAGTGTGAACTGATTGCGTAAACTCTGTATTTAAAACCTTAGTATTAACTGCTGATGCTGAGAGTAACATGAAATTTGCAGATGTGCATGTATGTGCTTTTATCCTTGCAGTGGAGCGCCCCACAGAGATTTCCCTATAAAAAAAAACTCCATCTGCTCAGACGCTAATAAAACGGCAAGGAGGGATGCCTCAACTTTAGCACAAACCCAAGGAAGCGACCCACCGAGGAACATCACCAAGTACACCACGTACATCCAGTCCAATGGCAGGGGCTCTAAGAAATTAAAGAGGGGAAAGCGACACACCGGGGCTCCATCCAGATACTTGTAGTCCAGATGGCTGAGACCCCGCTCCTGTGTGACATCTATAGCCATCAGCAGACCTGCACGTAACAAAAACAGTGAGAACAGTTATATACAATATAGAATTAACATTTACCAAATTATATTATTTACCAAACAAGCAGCGAAAGATGCCCAGAGAAGCAGAGTCTGTGGGACGGTTCAGGAGAGTCACAAGGCTTTCCCAGGAGCTCAGGTCCTCCTTCTTGAACCCAAAGATACGCTCCATCCAGCTTTTGGGCTGTAATTTAACTGCTTTAGGTGTTGCAATCCTTTTTGCAGCGTTTTCTTCTCCATCACTGCCAACAAAAGCTCCTAGAAGTCAAACAGAATTACAACACAAGCGTGTGTTTACAATTCAAAGGATTTTTTCCCCCGGGGGGATAAATTCCATCTAAATTAACCAAGTGGGTATTGATGAAAAAAATCCCTGCATGGTGTATACATTTTTCTGCTCCTGTTTTTTACACGGCTTGTTAAATATCAGTTTAACTTGTAATTATCCTGAGTTAGGAACACAACTGCTACCTTTCCGTCATGTTAATAACCTCACCTGCTATCGCGTCTCTTCCCTCCATGATGTTACAAAAAGATTGGATTTTATTTCGGGACAGGGGCGTCTTTACACTGCTCTCCCTGCCCCCAGGTGGAGGTGTCCTGCGTGGGCAATGACGGCCAAAGTTTACGTGTCACAGCTCATGGAAGGGGTAGAGAGGAGGAGAAAGGCAAACAGTTTAGGAAGGATTGGAATGTTGTGAAAGAGGTGCTCGGTGCTGATTGGCTGTTACCTCCTATAATTCCGCCCAATCGTAAACGTCATATCCTGTTACCGTCTCAAAGGTCAGCAAAATAAAATAAAATCATGATTTAGGTGTAAATAAATTTTATGACTTACACAATGGCCTTTCATGTGTGGAGAAATATATATATATATATATATTCATACAAATGGCTATTAAAAGGTAATAAATAAAATTATGAATTATGTCAAAGTTTTTACTAACATTTTTCTAAATGTTAGTAAAAATAAAAGTTCTAGAAAGTTCTGAAGTGGTCTAAACTCATGTGAACTAATTCATTTTTAAATACAGAAAACACACAAAAAAGATTGAAACAGGAATACAGCACCTACAGGAAAAGTAAATATAACAAGTTGATATAATATAATAATATAATTAGTTGAACTTAAGTATTGAACTTAAGTATTCCTAAAATATTGAAACCAATTATTTCTGCCTCTTTTTGTTTCCATCCCGTTTGTTTTTTTTTTATCGTGATTCATATTTCTATATATTTGTCTAGGAAGAAAGTTAATGTTGAAGCCAAGTTTCCTGTCCGTTCCATTATTTGACACAGGGGGCAGCATCGTGCGCTACTGTCGCGTGTATGACCATAAAAACGTTGCTACAACAAACCACCGAGAGAAGAAGAAGAAGAAAACTACCTGCTACATATTTTTAACACATCTCCTCTTTTCTCTTCTTTCACTTTTATCGTTTTTTTTGAGAAATGAGACTGAAACCAAATTGAATTTTACATTTCGAAGGCTCATAGACGGCAGCAGCCGGTTAGAAAAGACGCTGTTAACTTTTCCGATTCGTGTTTTTGTTGATGAATTTGTGATCTCAGCTGCTAGCTCTCAGGTTAGCTCCTCTGTTTTTTAACAGGCTCGTCAACATTTGTCAGAGAAAATCAGCCGTTTTTTTACTTCCCATCTTGCACGCAGCTTTAGTTGCGAGAATCCCCAAGTAAGTTCTTGTTTTTGTGAATATCTAAGTCATATTTGATGGATTACATTTTAGTCGGAGTTAAGACCACCAAACACCAAAAATCTTTCTCATTAACAATGTACAATGAACATACTAGTTGCTAATATGTAATATTTTATTTTTCTAATCAATCAAATTGTGAAATAATTGTTACTCTTAGATTTCTTCTCATGGACATGATAGAGGACTTCTGGTTTTTCAGTTTGACTCAGTAGCAGTAACAGTCGTTCTGAATTATGACTTGCTTTAGAAATTGTAACCAGAAGTTAGTTGGTCTGAGTGATCGCCTTTTTCCTCTGATACATGTATGCATTTCATGATAGAAGTCTAACCACAACGCCTTTCTTAAAGTGCAGATAAGACATAAAATTCTGGAGTATAAAAAATGGTACAAAGCATGTGTTGTGGTTTTTACTGTTACAAAAACAGCTAGTTACTAAACTAATTAGGGGATGTGTCTTGGAATAATGTTGTTCTATCACTCTAGTGTCGTAACAGTCGTTTTGAAGCTATTTTGACACCTGACTTACTAATTTACTTAATTTATTCCAGTACATCAATAACTACAAGCATCTCAAACATAACAATCTTTAATTTAATTGATTTCAAAAACTCTTTCATGTGGTAAATTTGCAGAATTGTTGATCATTTTTGATAACTGTTTTTTTGTCTGTTTTTCTATTTTAATTTCTCTGTAGAGATGGGAAGCCTGAGCAGTAGGTTCCAGTCCCCATTTCAGGGACCAGAAGAGGCAGCTGTGGATACACGCAGCAGTCGCAGGCATAGCTGTGAGTGTAAAAAAAGGAAACGAAATGCTCAGTGCTACTGTGAAAGTGAACTAGAGGAAGAAGACGACATACTGGATACACCCCGCAGGCAAGTCCAGTCAGTACGTTTAGTTCAGGGTTGTTTTCTTTTAGTCCTAATTTCACGTTTGCTTGTTCTCTCTGCCTTTGCATTGCGTTTACCATGAGCAGGAAGAAGTTAAAAAGCACCTCAAAATACATTTACCAGACGTTATTTCTTAATGGGGAAAACAGTGACATTCGCATCTGTGCTCTCGGGCAGGAGTGGAACCTGCACAAAGTTTATCTGTGTCAGGTAAAACGAAAAACGCTCTCTTTTCATCTTGTGAGATTAATGTCTGTAATTTATTCTTTCCCGTCATTGCTCTTTTTTTTTTTTTTTACAGTCGGGGTATTTCTCTAGTATGTTCAGCGGATGCTGGAAGGAGTCCAACATGATGGAAATCAATTTGGAGATCCCGGACCAGAATATTGATGCTGAAGGTGAGAGTTGTCATCAAAAATGGTCAACTTTAATAATGTTTATTAGTTACTAACAGCTCTGCACTGTCCTGCAGCTCTTCAGGTTGTGTTTGGATCTCTTTATCGTGACGATGTTCTGATCAAGCCCAGCAGGGTCATCAGTATTCTTGCTGCTGCTTGTATGCTGCAGTTGGTCAGTACATGAAAAGAGAATTTTTGCAATCTGCAACCAAAATTATGTAAAACCTAATCAAGTTTCTTGGTGTTAATGACGACAGGATGGCTTGATCCAGCAGTGTGGTGAAACCATGAAGGAAAACATCAGTGCAAAGACTGTGTGTGGTTATTATGCTTGTGCAAGCATCTATGGCCTGGACTCTGTCATGAAAAAGTCAGATTTTAGACACATTTATGAACGTTACAGTTTTATTGTTTCACATATATATAATGTATGTATTTCTTCCTGCAGGTGTCTTGAGTGGCTTCTTAACAACCTGATGACCCATCAAAATGTCGACCTAATGAAGGAACTTGGGTATGTGTGATACTTCTTTTCAGCAGTTTTCTGTCAACACAATTGTGACAGAATTAAATGTATCTTTTCATAAGCATTGTTTATATTGTTACAGATTATAGATTATATGCTGTAGGGATAAGGCATTCCTTCATTTTTGCAGTTGCAGTGTCTATTATTTTTTTCCTTTACAGAGAACTATCGGAATAGTCGTCATCACAAACACTGTGTTTCTGCTTTATATCTGCAGGGTTGATGTGATGCAGCAGCTCATCCATTCCTCAGACCTGTTTGTCATGCAGGTGGAGATGGATGTTTATACTGCGTTAAAGAAGGTAGGGGCAGAGGTTCTGCATGTCAGACTTGTAGGCGTGGTCTAGTTTTAGCGTCTCGTTTTATACAGCATTCATGTTTTTCTGCAGTGGATGTTCCTGCAGCTCAACCCGTTATGGGACGGTCCAATTAAGCAGCTCCTGGCTGACGCTGACGCCTGGCTTTGCAAACGCAGGGCAGGTAATGCCATCTACTTTGGGGATTTATATCGTGTTTGTTGTAAGTTGTCAAGCTTTTTTTTATTTTTTCTTAAACTTCCATTTGCAGATCTGTGTGAGAAGGAGCCATTCTTAAACACGGAGGAGGGAGTACCTTTTCACTCCGTCTTCAAGCTTGTACGTCTTCAGTATATCATCAATGATCTGGCGTCTGCACGCATCCTGGAGAGGGACAATATTTTACCTCCCGGTTTGTGTTTACATTTCAAATGAACCCATCTTTTTACATCATATTGTTATAGGTATTTTTAAATTACATGTTCTTATGAATTAATATTAGTGTTCATGCTTTATGTTTTAGACTGGCTAACAGTCATGTACAAGAACCAATGGTTTGCCATGCTCCGGACAGAATTTGACAGCGATAATGGGTGAGAAGCAGAAAATTAACTTCTGTAAGAAGCTTTTAGACACTGCTTTCACACGATGGGATGTTCAAATGTTATTTTGTATTTTTAGTCCTCAGGAGCCCAACAAAGAGGAGTTTGAGTTGAACAGCATGAGATGTGGCAGGAAACTGAGTAAAGATGGAGACGTGAGTTTGACTGTTGCAGATATCTTTGCCCAGTTTGTTTGTTGTTTTTTCCTTTGCACAAAAATCACAGTGTTGTTTCCTTGGTGTCAGTACTGCTGGCGGTGGACGGGCTTCAACTTTGGATTTGACCTGCTGGTTACCTACACAAACCGCTTCATAGTCTTTAAAAGAAATACCCTCAGTCAGCCATGTGGGGGCGCTGTGAGTCTACAACCTCGGAGACATCTTGCATACAGGTTAGAAGTTTTAAATTTGGAAATCTAACGGAATTGTCTGAAACGTTTATCTTTAGGCAGACAAATATTTACACGTGTGGCTTTTATTAAAGTTAATTTCAAACCCACGGTGTCATAATAAAAGTTTATATGTATTGGAAGTCAACACATTTCAACTGAAACTCATCAGTTAATGTATTTAATTTTTCCTCTGTTCTCATCACGGGGGCAGTCATGCTGTAAGACCAAAGCAAGCATACAGTTGTGCTGTAGTTCACATTAACTGTGATTATTTTTATCTGTAAAGGCTACGTCTCGCCTCCTTTGATAGCCGAGGGAAGTTGGTCTGCAGTCGCTCAACAGGTTACCAGCTTCTCACATTGGAGAAAGACCAGGTCAGTGACGTGCTCAGCTGTCACGCCGTTGTTTTAGTGCATTCTTGTAAACTTTCTTTGTTTTCATTATTTCCCCTTCTGTCCTTCAGGAGTACGTAGTGATGAACCTGGACAGCCGATTGTTATCATTCCCCCTCTATGTGTGCTGTAACTTCCTGTACACGTCGCCTCCTGCAGACCACCGTCCAGACTCCTCTGAACAGGACAGCACAGCTCGCATCTTATCTTGATACCTTCTCGACAACCATTAACGTCCACCATTCCTCTGATAAAGCGGAAACACTGACTTTTACAATCACACACCACTTTCAGCTTCACTTCGGACGCATCATCTGCACGCTCTGTTATGTTGCGAGATGATCGGGGACTTTCTTTTCATCTGCGTCGGCAGTTTTGTCTCATTCTGAAATCGCTTTTGATATATGGACACACACACACTGTTCAGGAAGGATCAGACCAACTTTTACTCTTTTTTTTTCTTCTACTATGAACTGTCTGCACTGTGCTGCTGGACTTCTCTTTAAGATAAAAAACCCTCCAGGTCTTCTGGAGGTTTAAACTTTGAAGCTACTTGACGTGAAGGTCCAGTGAGTCAAAGTCTTATTTAGGCTTTTTTAGGTAATAAAACAACTCTGGATGGGATTTTGAAATGTGAGGTTCAAGCACCATAAGCGAATAGTGTCATTAAATTTCAGTTTGTTGTCAGAAGATTTCACATTTTACCAGCATCAGTTGTGGTTCATTATGGTAGATTTATCAAAAAAGTATACATTAAATTCAGATTTTGCAGAAAACACAGTTAAGCATGTGCCTCAGTTGTGTCATTAACCTATCGGTGACAAAAATAGAATGAGGAGGGAAAAAGAGTGATATATGCAGTATAAGCAGGGTTTTCTGTGTTTTTTATCACTTGTCACAAACCATATTTACCACAATACTACCACAAATAATCTGGGAGTATTTCCTCTCCTTCACCTCATACATGTATATTTACAGACTTGTTTTAAAAAAAAAAACCTTATCGAAATGATAGAGTATCATGAAGTCCAGATAAAGGTCTCAGGATGTTTTTCTTTTCTTGGGACTCGAGGCTGCTGGACATTGTTCTTTACCTCTATTTGAACTTTGTGATGTTCTGCATTTTTGTTGCAAGTCAAAGATGCTGAAACCCTTCAGGTTTTCTCACCATCGCTGGTGATCAACCCGATTGTTGTTTTTTGCAGCTGAAGTGTTTGTATTGTTTGGCTCACAGGGGTGAAATCTTAATCCATCCAAACATAAAGTAGCTTCACGGTTATTTTTGTTTACTTTTATTGTAATTATCTGTTCAACATTTGTTTGGCTTCTATTTCTTTTTTAAAAAAACCTGCTGTTACCTTGTTTTAGAACGCAGGAATCCTCAGTTGCAGCTCTTTGGGATCTCAGTATTATCTGCACGGATGCAACAGTTCAGGTAAACTTGTTTTTATTTTGCTGTTATTTATTTTTTTACATTCACTGTATTTTATGGATAAATTTTCTTTACAAAAGAAATATGTTACAGCTAATAAAACCGCCCTTCCACACGGGTCGGGGTGCTATCACATGATCACACGACAGTTTTTATTACAGGTCTACAATTATTTATGCTTTTTGTAGACTTGGTTTGGTCGGATAGCTTTTCTTCTGCAGATTAATCTTTTTTTGCACATATAGTACTTATTAAAAAGGTAACAAAGCCTCAGTAAGAGGGTTTCTGTAAAACTTATTTCCCTGAATTTAAAAGATTGTTTATTTTATAACAGATCTTTACATAAAAATTCTTTTGGGATTATATAAAGTTCAAAAACCTTTTGTCGACATTTAGACTGTTTTTTCTCCGGTGAGGTCAAGACAATTTTTTTACCCACCTGTTACCAAAATATCTTTTGATTTGAATGAAATTTGCAGAAAGTAATCCCTGGATGTACATCTCCATCTGAGTAACTTGGAGTTGATCCACTTCAAAATGACCACAAGAGATAATCAACTTTGTATATTAACTGTCAATTTCCACAAATGTGCTACAATTTGATGTAGTGGAAGTATTCATAATGCATACTCAAAACATATTTACTGTTACAGCATGATGTTACACATAAACAGCTACAACTTTATCATTTCTCATTGTAAAATAATCATAGTGAAATACTTTGGCATGAAAAAGGCAAAGCAAAATGCATTTTGTAATTTCTACATGAATTTAATAGAGAAAGCCTTCCAGAAAACTGTTATTTCTTGTCAATAAAACTTCTAACATTTATCTGTATTGTAGCTTTGTCATCTGACAAGTTCATCATGCTGCTCTTAAAATACATCATGTTCATCCTGTTTCACTACAATATATAAAATAATTATTTTAAAAAACAATGTAGCACCCCTCCCCTCATTATTTTTTTTGCATGAAGAGAGATGAGTAATAGAACAAAAATCTTATTTTCAGTTCTTTAATACGTAAAGAGAAAGATCTGACCATGAGAGGTTGAGACAATTTCAGAAGAAACACTGAAGAGCTCGTTAAATAAAAATATCAGGACAGGGTGATGGGCACGACTGGGAAAAGCTGAATTATAAAATCCTTCAAAGTACATTAATGTTAGGATGTACTTTATATGTTACAATAACGCAGATTTGCTCTGTCTTGGTCACACATAATTTATGAAGAACATTCTTGAATGTTACATTAAAAGATCCAAATCTTTTACGACTAACTGTTAGAGTTTTTGAATTTCCCAGCTTTTATGATTTCAGCCCAGAATTTCTCAAATCAAGAACCCCTTCGGCCGTCTCGAGCACTGGCTTCGTCCAAACTGCTCCTCACTTCTGTATTGAGTCCAAGTTATCCTTGAGCCTTCGGGTAATGCTGGGGATCAGGTGAATGTGGTCATCCACACAACTGCCCACGCAGCGGTCCATGAGCGAGCGAACAGCTGGCTCCTTGGCGCCAGAGTCGAAAAGATCCTTGGCCTTATCGTTGCAGTGCATCGTGCACCTCGTCAGACGATCCTGAGGAGAGGAGGAGAGACGTCTCAGGACAAGGATTTTTATTCTTGCTCCCAAATAGAAATGTTAATTTCTTCTCCATAACATATCAGTGAAACAATAAGATGCATGCCAAGAACAAACCAAGTCTTAAAACTTCATCCTGAAGAACAACAAGGACAGCAAACGGTGATTCGACTCTCACATAGTCACATATTCAGTTTGAAATCATATGAAGAGTTGGAAACCACAGGACTGACCAACAACTTGGTAGTACTTTAAAAAGGTCCATCTTTAT
>JAVKLF010000033.1:13550359-13562812 GCA_034783495.1 Millerichthys robustus
ACTTGTTGACATTTTTATCATATAATCTGACAATGATTATTGATTAATGTAAGTTGTCTGAAAAGGGGTATGAAGAAGTAATGACCATGTAACATTGATAAAAGAAAGATAAAATTTCTAATACTTTCCTGGAAGTCACAAAGACATGTAATTCGTATTTCAGTGGTTGCACCTAGCAAAAATGTAAAACATAAAAAATTTAGTATTTATTTATGTAGTATTTTTAGACTAACACGGTAATTCTCGAAGAAAAATAAGGCATACAAATTGGCATATCTGAGCCTAATGTGATGTGTCTTTAAGAATTTATGATTTTTTAAAACAGACACTAATCAAAAGGTGGTAGGCATGGAAAATTATCAAGCAGACTTTGGCACAAGACATGAATAAATTAGATTTTCCGCTTTTTGTTAAATAGTGGTTTAATTAGACGTTCAATTTTGACTTAAGTGTGTGTTGGTATCAGTGGTCACTCGCGCTGATCTTTAAGAGCTTTTATTGTGAAACTCCAATGTGAGCATTATCCGGAAGTGTGTTCAGCAAGGTTCCGACGTAAATTGACTCTTAAGTTAGCTCCTTAAATTATTGCATTTTAGTCAGCGTTTGTCGACAATCAACGTCTGCTTCCAATTACTTATAAGCGAATTTTAAAGTTATTTTTAAGTGTAACTTCGTGAATGCAGCATTTGAATCAGGACTTTCTCGCTTTTCCTGTGACTTTTGAAACTGTAAGTGAACTCCCTTCATTATTACTAATACAAGATGATGTTAAACGGACATTACGGTGATTTCCTGGGCTGAATATGTACGTGACTGTTTCTTTTTGTCCTTTTCAAATCGTGTGTGCGAACTTTGACCCGCGCAGATAAAGAGCGATGGTTTTTAGTTATAATAAGTGGCTCCTGTTTGTTTCTTTCTTTTATACAGATGCTTCAGAGTGTAAATCTATAGATACCCTCAATGATGCGTTTCAGCTCTCTGTCACTGAGAGCACTGCTCCTTCTGGGGTTTTGGCACACCGGAAGGAGAAGCTTCACCTCAGCTGCTAGCCTAAAAGAGCCACCCAAGAATATAGGCAAGTCACAACCCTGTCTTTAATATGTTATTTTGTTCATGATCCCATCTAAAGTCTGCTTTCTGGGGTCTCAAGCTGCATGAAAATATATTGGATTGTTGTTTGAAGCTCTCATAAGATGTACAGGTCTTTTGGATATTGCTGAAAGTTAAACACATCTTTAATTTAGCAATATTTCTCCAGACTTTCTGAATGTTGTTCTGTTTTTTATGTTGTCACCCCATTTTTGTAATCTCTTAAACATTCAAGGTTTCAAAAGGTACTTATATTACAGCATAGCTATTCTGTGTGGAGCTTATTATGTTGCATTCATAGGAAAAATCATCATGTCACAGTTTTTAGGCCTGGAATAACATTTTTTAATCTCCATGGGTTATTGCTGAATATTTATTAGTCTAAAACTTGTGATTTCTTGAGATTTCTTGATAAGATATGCCCTGTGTTCTTGAAAACATAGAAAGAAAATCAGATTTTTTGTTCTGAACAAAATATAAACAAACAAAACATTAAACCACAAGTCATTTATTGTCAGTAATTGAAGAAATGTAAAAAAAGAGACACTTGTGCTGTTTTCTTTGTTTTTCATGTTAGGGCTTCTGTCATAAAAGGTTTCCACCACTCATTTCTGTTTTTATAGGTGAGAAAAGAAGGCAAATACAGGTTTAGCAAACAGCTCTGTTCTGTAAATCTCATGCAAGCAGACGTGATGAATTCATCCTCGCTTACCTTTTTTTTTTCTTCTTTTTTTAAAAAGCTGTGATTGGAGCGGGTATTGGTGGAACAGCAGCAGCATTTTACCTCAGGCAGGAGTTTGGACCTGCAGTCAAGATCGATGTATTTGAACCCAACACCACCGGAGGCCGACTGGCGACGGTGAAGATTGGGGAGTTCGAGTATGAGACCGGAGGCTCAGTGATCCATCCGCTAAACCTCCACATGAAACATTTTATTGAAAAGCTAGGTAACATCAACACATATGTGAACAAAACGGTGTGCAAATACAGAAATAATTCGACGTTAAATAGTCTAAAAACTTGAACTCCGTTTCTGTTTCCTGTTTGTCAGGTATTCCTCCAAGAAAAGAGCTCCCCTCTAAAATGGCAATCTTTGATGGAAAGGAGCTCGTGTTTGAAGAGAGTGACTGGTTTATTGTTAACTTCTTTCGCATGCTCTGGCGGTATGGATTCGGTTTTCTTCGAATGCAGATGTGGGTGGAAAGCGTTTTGGACAAATTTATGAGGTGAGTCTTAAACACATCTTTTAAGGCTCACAAATACAACCAGAAAATTCCTGCAGGTGTAAATTCTATTTTTATTTTCAGAATCTACCAGTACCAGCAGTTTGGTTACTCGTTCACCACTGTGGAGAGGCTCTTGCATGCAATGGGGGGTGACGGCTTTCTTACTTTAATGAACCAAACTCTGGAGGAGGCCATGATGGGAGAGGGATTTTCTCAGGTCTTCATCAATGACATCATTGCACCCATCACACGTGTCAACTATGGCCAAAGTGTTCGCATTAATGGGTTTGTGGGTAAGGCATACAACATAAAAGCTCATTTTACACTTGATCGTCTGTGTTTTTTTATATGTTTTGTAAAATGAAGTGGATCTTGTTGTTTAGGGGCAGTGTCTCTAGCAGGGGCAGATTCAGGCCTGTGGGCAGTGGATGGAGGCAATAAGAGAGTGTGCACAGGTCTGCTTTACAACAGTAAAAGTGAGCTCATCTCTGCCAAAGTGACTTCTATTTCAGTGAAGGTTCGACCGTCCAAGAAAGGTATTATTTGTGTGGTTTCTTTCTTTTTTTTTTCTCTGATGAATTTTATGTATTCACCAAATCTTCCATAATTCCATTTTCAGGAAGTTCTGTCAGTCTTTATGAGGTTAACTATGTTGGAGAATCCAGCCCGGCGCACTCTCTGTATGATATTGTGGTCATAGCGACGCCGCTTCATCAGGGAAAGTCTGACATCGTGTTCTCAGGGTTCTCCCCTCCGATCCCATCTCATTATCCAGGTCTGTACCACCAAACTGTTGCCACTTTGGTCCACGGCAAGCTGAACGTGTCTTACCTGGGTACCTCAGAGCCAGCCTCCAAGTTCACCGTGTCAGAAATCCTCACTACGGACTCAAAGGGGTGTGTGATTAATAGTCTGGGCTGTCTCGACCCTGTGCACATCCCCGACGGCTACAAACGACCCTCTGCCAGTCACAACGCAGTCTGGAAGGTGTTTTCCTCTCAACCCCTGAGCTCGGAGCAGCTGCAGGAGATGTTCCTTTCCTACAATTCTGTGTCTGAGACTCGGTGGCTCGCCTACCCGTCTTACCGTCCGCCGCACCGGAAGACCCCTCCTTTTATCCTGCACGACCGGCTGTACTACGTCAATGCCGTGGAGTGGGCAGCCAGTGCCATGGAGATGAGCGCCATCGCTGCCAGGAACGTGGCCCTGCTGGCGCACCATCGGTGGCACGAGCAGGTCGGGAAGATCGACCAGGAAGACCTACACACACGACTGAGAGGAGAACTCTGAAAAGAAAAGTAAAAATTAAAGGGAAACATGATCCCCATAATCAAACCTATAATTTGTACCTAGTACCAGATTTCACACAAAATTATGCTTTTTTTAAGGAGGTAAAGCGCTGCATTCTGAGATCACGATTAGTTGCAGCAATGCACCAAAGTTAAAAATTGCACTGAGTTGAATAGTTGAAACACTGTGAATGAAGCTGCACTGAAGGGCAGGTCCATAAGTCTTCCTGTTTCTGTGTGAGTCTGTTTGTTTCACAAACTTCTTCCACTTTTTAGCTAAATGATTGCATGTGGTCCACTAATTACAGCAGGTTTTCATCTCTGATTAAAGTGTCTTCTTATATCTTTTTAGGTTCTCCTCCCATCAGACTACTAAAACATGAGTGTTTTTAAAAAGTTCATGCATTAAACAGCAAGAATTATGATGTCTTGTTTTGTAAATTGATAATTTGAAGATGTTTACTAATCAATAACTGGGCAATTCCAACCCACATTTTGTGTAGATTTCACCTTTGGGGAGAAAAATGATGTGATTGTGCCTTAAAATGTGTCGATGGAATTATTCCTAAATGTTTTCTTCAATCCTTTTTGTTTCACTTTTCAAGAAAGATTTCAAGCCAAACCACACTGAGTGTTTTAAAGTGTTTACGTTCGCAATAAAGTGATAAAGAGTTACAGGTGTACGGACTGCTTCATGAACAAAATATATTTTCATTGCATTTTATTCACATTTCGTCTTTGTTCTTTTTCTCTCCACTCTTTTATAACATACATAACTTTCATACTGTGGAGAAAACTCCTTTGAACCACCTGTATCCGTGATCTCGTTCTTTCGGTCACTAGTCAGAGTTCGTGGCCATAGGTGAGGGTAGGAACGTAGACTGACGGAGACGGAGAGCTTTGCCTTACAGCTCATCTCCCTTTTCACCACAACAGACCAGCTGTACCAATGGATGGATAGAAGCAATTACAACATAAAAAACAACATGCCTGTTTTGTGTTTTAGCTAACTGACCTTAGAAAGCACAACACAGTTACTTTTACAGATATAGAGCTAAAGCTTGATGTACTATCTAAGTCCTGCACAACACTTGCTCTGAGTGTGAAATTATGCTTGTCATAATTTTAAGATTTAACCAAAATGGCTACCACCCGGTTTTTTCCTGTCATACCACTTAATACCATACTTAATACTTGTTGGCACAGTGAACAAAAAAAGCTGTGTCTTTACTTTTAAATTGCTACATTATTAAATCTTTAGTGTTTTAGTAATATATTCAGACAAATCAACTTTGTGAGGTGTAAAATGTTTTTAAAAGGGCCTTATCCGGTCCAGGAGCTACTTGTTGACTCAGCCTGGTTTAGATCGGTGAATTGTTTTGTTTTATTCATATTTTAGTGTCCTGGTGCTTTCAAGAACTACACAACAACCACTATAATGTGACCCATTTCTAAAAAGAAACAAACATTGTTCCCAGCTACATGGAAAATCTTGTTTTTCCTTTTTTTTTTATCAGTGATCAGGCCCATGTGACCCACGGGGGCAACAATGGGTGGCATTAATGGTCTGAATAAGGATACGACTGTTTGGTGGTGTTTGTCCATCAAGCTGTCCTCTCAGGTAGGGAGGAACAATGGTACCAGAGCCGCCTGTCAACACAGAACATGTGACGTGACTGAAGGTTTTAAAACAGAGGCAACAAGACAACAACCACCACACTGTGCAGACACCCTGAATCCTCCACAAACCAGAACAGCAGCCAGGATGAGAGTCCTAAGACCACTTTTGGGTATCTTTGTTGTGGTTGTGTTTCACACTGGTAAGTGGAGCAGTTCAAAATGACATAAAAGTTATGTTAACAATCTAAATTACAGTAGACATGATTAATGTATCAGTTTTCCTGTCTGAGCTGACAGTTTTGATGATTTTACAGCCCTCTCAGCCTCTCTGGGGTCTTCAGAGGAAGAGGAAAAAGTCACTCCGTATGGTGAGAAAGTTAATTTATTTTTAAAAATTACAAAATAATTATCATGATTATGTTACAGATGGCGTAACTGAAAACTTTTCTGTCTGTGAAGATCGTCTTACTCAGCTGCAGAAAATAGGTAAAATCCAGCAGATTTTGAATTCAAATTTCATCTTTTATTAGGTTTTTTAACAAAATGTCTCACAAAATGGTTTTAATTGTTTAAATTTGACTTTAATGTTGCATTTTGAATTACTCACATTTTTCTCAAGTTTGTTTGTTTGTTTTTTTGGTTTAGCATTATTTTATTACATTTTTCCTTTCAGACCAGATTGAGTTTGAGGCAGTTCAAAAGGAAAAGGCAGCTCAGGTCAATGGTAAGTTCAAAACTTTGAGAACCAAATTATATATAAAAAAATGTATTTAATTAATTTTTTTTTTACTTTTTTCTCTCAAGTTACAGGAGAACAACAAGAAGACAACCACAGCCTTGGTAAGGTTTAATACAAGAGTAGCCTATAAATAATACAATAATAATAACAGTAGGCTAATAGTAGTTGATCACTGGATGATGTAGATTTTATGTTTTCATAGAGGCTGTTCAGAGTGAATCTGGTAAGTTTAATATTAAATTGATTAATGTTTTAAGTCATTATTTGTTAATTTACATGTCTTGTAAAATTCAAAACTTGTCAAATAATGTGTGGGTCGATACATGTTCAAATCATTTCTCTTCATGTTTTTACAGCGGAGGAGCACATTGAGAGTGATGAAGAAAGTAAAGGTAAGAAGAAAAAAACAACTTGTTAAAATGCATTTTCTGCAAAACTGTTGTGAGCTGAATAACTGCTAAAATTAGGCGACAAAGGTAAAACTGTTAAAATTATTAAAATAATTAAATTTAAAGTGGCAATTGGCTAACAAAAATCAGAAACATGCTAAATGTTTGCTAAAAGAAGCAAAAGGTTAGCAAAAAGCTAAAAATAATAAAATGCTATTTAAAACCTATTGGTAAATGTAGCTAAGCTCTAACTGAATGCTAAAAGTATTAAAAATGTAAGCTAAAATTAACAGAATGGTAACTAAAAGTCCAAAGTGGCATAATAGAAGATAAAGGCTAAAAGTAGCAAAAAATCTTGAAGCTAAATAAAGACTAGACTCAAAGTAGCAAAACATTAGTTTAAGCTAAAATAGCAACAAATGAAATACAAACCTGAAAGTAGTAAAAGTTTAGTTAGATGCAAAAAGTAGAAAAAGATCTGGCTAAAAGTAGCACAGGACAAAACTAGAGCTGGAATATTGGAGCATATTTCAAAGAGGAGAATGTTTTTGAAGGAATCAAAAATGATGTATTTCTAAGGGGAAATTATTTGCTAATAAAGTAAAAATATTTGAAGTATAAAAGTTACAAAAAGTACAAGTCTTTTGAATGTGGTCAATATTTTAGATTTATGAATGAATTTTTTTTTTACCCAGTCTAATTGTGAAACTGTCCTCCAGCAGAGCAAACAGGGAAGTCTGATGCTGCAGCTCCTGCAGGTAAGACGGGCTTTGTTGCAATTCATGTTTCAGACTGTAGGGGGCGGTAAAGGACAGTTTGTAAACGTTAAACATGACACGTCCCATCTGAAAGGCTGCATTTGTTTTTCCTTCACACCCAGAATCAGAGTCTGAGTCCTCTGAGGACACTGATGGTGAGTCAGTGACTGACTTTTTTTTTAAAAAGTTCACATTAAACTTCTGTCCAACTTCTCATAGGCCTATTTATATTTATCATTTTCTGACAGGGAGACAAAGACGAGGTGAGATCTTTTGTGATGTTCTGTTTATAAGAATATTATATGTAACCTATTCAGTTGAGCTAATTTTAAATTAAGAATGTTAAACAATGTTTACATATGCTTTTTTAGAGCACCAAGAAACTGTGACAAGGACTGTGAGCAGTTTTGGTGAGTTAGAAAATGGTTCAAAAAATATTTTAAAAGTTTAACTACCTGCTCTAATACCTTTGTCCTGCTCCCCACAGATGACTCAGAAGGTCACTAAGAATCCATCTAAAAAATAAGGTGAAAACCGTCTGCAGTTTGATGAAACACTATTATAGGGATGACAGAACCAGGCCAAAGAGCCCAGTTCAGAATAGAGATTGTGTTTAACATTCTTTGAGTCAGAACTACCTGCAGAGGCACGATTGTGGGGAAATGTTTGGAGCAGAGCAGTAAAAGTCAGAATTGTGGGTTAGGTAATGAAGCAGACGGAGGAAAAACAGGACCGGCCACAGCCAGTCTTAGCTAGACGTTTCAAAACATTGATGGTGTTGACTTCTGAATCAAGTCTGCTGTAAAAAAAAAACCTCAAGCCAAACTTTACCCTTACTTTATGGCAGCAGTGAGGACTTTTCTCTATTTTTAGTGTTGTTTATATGGGTCATTAAGTCACCACAGAGATGAGTTAATCTCATTTGACCTATAAAAAAAAGGTGAGATTTGTTTGTTTGAACGCCGTCCATCTTTGTAAGAGTCAATGTAGGACAAGAATCCAGGACACTCAGAAGACGTTTGTCCCCAGATATTTATCGTGCCTGATTTATGCAGTTTCATTTGGTTATATTTGGGACTAAAGATGCAGAGCAGCTCTTCTGAAAGATAAACTGATTTTGGTTTAAGTTTGCTGCTGAACTAATGAGTTCATCAAATTCTCAGGGCTGCATGCAGGCACAAAAAGGAAGAATAAAAATGGAAATTCAGCATTTTACAGCAAATCCTGACCCTTTGGGGATAGACTGTGCTCCTGAAGAGAGAGAAAAAAAAATACTGCTGTAGTCATAATTCATTCAGTCCCAGTCTGGAGTAGTAGTGAGTCATAAACACCTTTTTATTCAGAGCTCTGCAAAACAGCTGCATTGTGATGTTTGTAAAGCTGGCATAAAGGAATCCTGTCTGTCCCCGCCGTACAGATTTGTGAAAAGAAACACTGCAGCACGAGGACCCCAGAGCTTACTCATCAACTCGTGCCTGAGCTGCGTCACACCTTCCATCAATAAAAGGGAATTTCCCCACTTGTCTGAAAAACAAGTCTCCTTTTGTTTCGACACACTTCACAGCCTGAAATCAGCACAACACAGCAGTATTTTTTTCAATTTTTATTTTAAACTTTTTACCATCCACGGGTGTGGAGCAAATGAGGACATACAAAAACAAAATCTTTGGTACCTAATGGAAAACAAAATTAAGGCAACTACTGCATCTAGTCGTCAAATGCATTTGATTTTGCAGTCAGGCGACCACACTGGTAGCATGCATCATACTGTATATTTGCCGTTGTTCTAAAGAACTCCACTCCAAAAACCCACTGAGTTAGCTTCCAGTTTTAAAAAGTTTTGTTGCTTGTTTGAAATGCTCCAAAAAAGGAGAAGATAAAGAACCCAAAAGCCTTAAAAGGTGCAAAATGTCAGATACTGGAAGTAGAGGTTGTAAAGATTACAAGGGGAAAATAAGGCTAAAGCAATAACCTTCAAGGACAATGCAATCAAGTTTTGACAGGAGATTTAAGGTTTTCTTTGAGTACATTAATTGTGCTGGTGGACATTCTGTTACACCTCTCAAACCGAGGTGATCAATTTCAGGCAGATGGAAACCCAGATTTCCAGTTTGGCCTTTGTCATTTCAATTCTTGCCTGAAAGTGTGCTGACCTTTAAAAATGTTTACAATTCAGTGTTTCTAATTATTCTGAAGTCGCTCTTCCAGTGTGTACAGTTCTACAAAGGCAAATAAAACTGCAGCACTCTAAATATATGATATAGTTATAGAACAAGATATAAACCATTGAACCAACCGTTGGAAGTTATTTTTGTCCTTTATAGAAGAAAAACACCCAAATGGAGAAGATACATTGATGTGTGAATAAAATATAAAAGAATAAAAAAAAAAAACTTGTACTTGAGAACAACTTTTTAAAAAATCTCTAATACAGCATTTGCAGCTACATTACCTTGAGCGTGTGCTATGACTTGAGAATTACATTAGTAAAGAGCTAATACTGCATTTTTCAATGTGATGTGTAGATTAAAATTAAAAAACAAAATCACTGTATATACACAATTGCAAAGTAAAAAAAACAATGAATTAGTATTACAATATACCATCAGATAATGTTTTTGATAATAACTTTACAGAAAGATATGAAAAAAGTTTGGAACAAACAGCTAGGTTGATTATAACCTACAGGCACATCACAAGTCCTTTACATTTTTTGTCTCCATTTTCTTCCAAAGCTGCTGGCTCAAGATAAGCGATATAATTTGGCCTTCCAACTTGACCCTTTATCTCTTGGCGTGCGCTGAAGCGGTTTCTTTTCCTTCCCCTGCTTGGGATGCAGTTGCGTGCTCACAGGATCCCATAGATGAAGATAGCCATGATGGCAGCACTGATCAGGCCAGAGATGGGTACCGTCACAAACCACGCCATGAAGATATTTCTGAACAAACGCCAGTCCACCGCCTTCTTCGAACGGAGCCACCCTACTGCGACCACAGAGCCCACCTGGAAACACAGCAAATGTTAGAAAAATAATGTTCCTTTAGAAGTGTAAAATGTTGAGAAGGAACTAGTTTCATGTTTGGAAGGGGCAGTAGAATGCCTGCTGTTAAGTCCAGTTTCTCATTCAAATTTCCAAACCAGTGTTTAACTAGCCTACCTTGCAGTGGGTGGTGGAGACAGGCAGACCAATGTTAGAAGCAACCACGACAGTCAGGGCTGAGGCCAACTCGATGCTGAAACCACTGCGGGGAAAAAAGAAAACATTCATGTCTCACGTGGATATGTCTGAGTGTCCTGCTAAATTCAGAGCCTGGGTAATGTCTGCAAAGGATGTGGCTTTTAAAACTGGGAGCAACAGCCTCTGTGGTATCTGTGGAGTTTGTACCTTGAGGGTGTGATGGGGGTAAGGTCCTTGCCCATAGTCTGGATCACCCTGCGACCCCATACCCAGAGTCCAGTGCAGATGCCCAAACCGCCATACAATAGAAGCCAAGTGGGCGTGACCATGTTTGAGGTCACGCTGCTTGTTGTGTAAACCAAATACAAAGCTATCAATGGTCCAATGGCATTGCTGCAAGAGAAAGAGCGAGGTTATTTCAATAGTGGTTATAAAGTCATGTTAAAATGTCACCAACAACCCAACAAAAGCAAATGTTTCATCTTATCAGTCTGAAGACTTACACCACAACCTTCATTACAGTGTCCTTACCTCACATCGTTTCCACCATGGGCGAAAGATCCGAAGCAAGCCGTTAGGATTTGCAGAAACTGAAACAAGGTTGAGACTTCTGGCTTGTCTTGGTCAAGCCTGTCATCTAGAGAGCTCTGGCTGCTGCCTGCATCTTCGTTACTTATTTCTAATGCCACATCACCTTCTCCTAGACCTTCAGGAGTTGTGTTCTCTGCCACAGCGTTACAGTAGCTGGTGTAACTGTCCATACGCACGCGTTTCTTTTCATGACCACCAGACCCTGGGCCCTTGTCACCATCCTCAACGGCACGGAGGTCTCCTTCTTTATGTCTGAAGTCTCCATGCATGCCGATGATAGCCATTGTGTATGAAGTGTAGCTGTTGTTCCGCCGAATAGGTCGGTCACCTGCCTCGCCCATGCAGTCACCAACCTTGGCCAGGTGGAGCTTGTGTAGTAGGTCTTTGTAGAGGCCTGAGTCCTTGTGGACTGTGTGGTACTGGGAGTAACCATTATTTGGAATATGTGCTGGTCTGTTATTAAATTGGGTTTGGTTGTTGAAGTGGACCTGACTGGGAGCATTTGCACAGCCACTACTGAGCTGGACTTGGTTGTTAGGTTGAGCCTGTTTGGAGGCTTTGGAAAAGATAAGGGAAAAATACATTAAGCTTATTTGAATTGTATACCATTTAAATATTTTGCTGCCACAAAGTAATTTTAATACCAAACAATTTGTTTCTTGGCTAACATACCATCATTTTCATTGCTGTAGTCCGTGTCATCAGAATCTCCAATGTCAAAAGCCACCTTGCGTTCCTTATTTTCCCCTTCATCAGAATCTCCGATGTCAAATGTCACTTTGCGTTCCTCTGGGACAGGCTGGGGTTCAGAAGCTGAGGTTTGATTGATAGCTGGCGCAGTAGGTGCAGACGTTTCGTTGGCAGTCTGCTTTAGGATAGGACAGTGGGCCTCTTTGAGCTCTCTCTTTTCCATCAGGGGGCTCTCAGAGGGGCTGGAAGACTTGTTTTCTCCTGGTGGGAGAGAAGTTGAAGTGAATTGTGTTCAAATGTACATGATCCAGCAGAGAAATTCTAGATAATCATGTAATGCCTTTCAGCTTAATCTGTAAGATTTTGTAAGAATTGTCCAATAACAGAGTGAACAGGCTATTGTCCTGTTAACGTAATATTACCCCTTTTCACAAGTTGTGCTGTTATTCGCAGGATCACTTAAACAGACAATATTTACATTACCATTGGCAAGTAACCTTATAAATTACAGTACGGCTGAATAGACTGAACTTTGTTGATAAAGAAAACCAGAAACTCTGTTGCAGTGTTTTCTGATAAATATTGAAATGAGTTTACCGTAAAGCTACAGTACACCATTTCAACTTCTCTGAGGCTGGAGCTAAAACAGACAACCTCCCCCACTCTTTTTCCACTACACAGCAAAAGCCAGGTTAACATCTTAAGTCAACAGAGGGTTATTTCGGTTAAGGAGCTGATGACCAAACATAGGATCACTTTGACCTAATTAACCAACTTATGTACTGATAGAGGCTCATCCAGAAAGATGTAAGATTCAACGTACAGATAAGTTGGATTTGTCTGACATTGCTGATGAACATGAGATTTAGTGTGCCTGTGCCCTA
>JAVKLF010000033.1:13562912-13574283 GCA_034783495.1 Millerichthys robustus
GTAAGATTCAACGTACAGATAAGTTGGATTTGTCTGACATTGCTGATGAACATGAGATTTAGTGTGCCTGTGCCCTAAATGCCAAGTGCTTTCATGCACTTGGCAGGCACTGCCTTGCATGTTTTAGAAGCTACTCTGCTCCAACACACCTGGAATTACAGAATGGATGATTGACAAAATTCCACAGAAAATGAACACATTTTTTTTTATCACCAAATCAAGTGTGTTGGAGGGAAACAAGCAAATCATGCAGGATAATGGCCCTTATTGAGGGTTAAAAAGCATGATGTTATCCTAACATCAAAATCATGCTTTGCCTCTCTTCTGACAAAAAGTTAATCCAGGATTATAAAGCTACAGGTGAGACTATTTTCAGGTGACTGTCATCAGACTCCATTATGTGAAAAGAAAAATCTCCTTAAGCCCCATTTGCTGGATTAACACAGGCCATCTTTGTAACAAGGTTGAAGCAATGCCTCATTTACTTGATGGCTTAAATAGATTTTTAATTTAAAAATTAGAGTAAGCTGATGACAGCATTTTTTAAAAAGTATTTTGCAGTACTTACGTTCAATCTTCTTCTTGAGCAGAGGGCAGACAATAAACCAAACCACAATGGCAGTCAGCAGAGAACAGCCCAATGAGATGAGCAGGATGCCCCACCAAGGGAGTTTGTCAGATCCCAGCACTGAGGGATCGCCAGGGTCCACACGAAGAAACACAAAAAAAGGCAAATAGGAAAAGGGCGGTTTATAAGACAAGGTAGCAGGTGCTACCTCTTGAGTACAAGTCCATGTTATACGTAAAAGCAAAAATACAACTGTTCAGTTTGGAAAAGAAAATGTAAACTGTTCTAACAATTACAAGCCCACAAGATGTGGAAATACTAGAAAGTTTGAGGAAAACCCTTTCCTCACATAAAATATGACTGCCACTAGCAATTTTAAAAGAATCACTTACAGGGCAAAAACTACGACCATTTAAAAAAAAATTCTAAATATGAACAGAAACTTGGGACCTATGATGACAATGCTTGATTGTGCCACATTTGAATGTGGATCACATGCGTTCCCCAATACGTGACAGTTATGTAACGGGTGAAACAGCATGAAAGGCTCCATGTCTTCTAAATTATGAGCCAATTAACTGCACATGGACAATGAATTCCTTAAAAGGAGCCCAAAAGAAAATAAGAGGAGGTAGGTGAAGCTATACACAGAAACTGTTTGCTGTAAGGACACCCTCCTGCCAAGACTGCAGCAAAGTTGGTGCAGTAGACGTAAATGCAGCACAGCAAAATGCTGGAAGAAACTATTTGAATTTCCCTTTGGAGGTAGTTTATTTTTGTCCGACAATGTAAGTAAGCATTAAAGTTCAGGGAAAACAAAAGAATAGACTGTACAGTCAAACACTGCTAACGAGGTGACCTTGGCTGTGCAAAACTTGTCAGGGACTATTTGGTTAGTTTAAGATAAACAAAAGGAAATGAGGGGTAAGGGTAAGAGATAAGTGTGTGCTTCCATGTTAATTTGAGGACAGAGTCCATGGTGTACTCTACATCGGGTCACGCCACAGCACAAGACTGCAGAGCATCAAAGAGCTGTTTACTTAGTTACACAACAAAAGCTCACAGCATTCAGAACTGGCATAAAAAAAACAATGGGGCTATAAAAGAGTTGAGCTTCCCCATTACTATTATAGGCAGAATAATATGTAGTATGAAATCCAGTTCTAGGTGTGGTTTCAGTCAGAAAATATAAAATTTACAATATATAAATATGCTGCACCTAGTATTTTGATCAAAACTCCCAAAATCCGAGGGGGATCATATCTGACAATCATGACATGAGAATGATTGGGACTACACAGGAAATTAAAGTTCGCCACAACTGTGTTACAAATCACTTCCTGAACACAAACTGTTCTGTAGCCAACATCACTCAGCACTGTGATTGGTTTTGTTTATCTCTTTTCTAAGTATGTGCTGCTTACTCCAAAGTTTACTAACACAGGTACTTAAACTGTCAGTTTATGACTCACTTGGCAATAAAGTTTGGTTGTCCCTCACTTTGGGTGTAACCACATCGGGCATAGACTGAATGAGACAGCTCAATTATGCACCAGAGTTGAAAATATCTTCTTTACTACTCAAAATAGCTAATATCTGTGGTGCACTAAATGGGACTGCAGCTAAGTGAGGGGAAAAATTAAAATTACAGACATCCGTAAACGATTACATTACTACTGTGCATGCCAACTTCAGCTCTTGGTCTGTGCCATTTTCAAGTACAGGAATGTGCTGTAGGATGCCTGGTGTCCAGTCACACGGCTATGCTAACAGTAGATTTGATGAGCCAAGTCTTATGGGACACACTGTACTCTGTTCAGATATTGCTGCAGCTGCTGAATTAGAGTACATGGAGCAGCAATAAGGAGAAGTTATGTGACAGAACAGGACAGAAATTTTTTAAATACCTATGGAATACGGTTATTAACTTATGGAAAGCTATTCATCCGTAAATCATGTTGAATTTCCATCAAGCCTGCAGGAATCCATGACGATTTTCCCATGTGGTGACATACAAATATTTAACAATTTGGATTCTTGATGTGTTTATTGATTTACACCTAAAATGTTTAATGTGTAAGTTCACACCTTTTTAAGTGAGGTATCCATTTACTGGTCCTCACATACTGTGTTCATTCAGACTGTGTCTGACTAAGCATGGCTATGGGCTATGCTGGAACTGCAAGTGATATCCAGTGCACCAAATCTGGTGAAATTCTGGCCTGTAGCCGCCATTTAAAAAGGCCCAGGCCAGCTAACATCTTGAACTTTTAGGCCCTGCAGAGAGAAGAACACACAGGAGCAAAAGTAGCTCATTTAATAAAAATGTTTTGGGAGAATTAAAACTAACATAAAAATCATTAAAAAATGTGAGCAGCAACTATTAGAAAGACAGTCACAACAATTTTAACAACACTATTTACTTCTCTTTTCCTTCTCCAAGTCAGATGAAAGTGATGTAAAGAGTTAAGTCTTATTTCCATCACCCTGTTGTGCTCCACTCTAAAACTTGATTCCAGCTTTAACCCACACAAAACCACAAGCAAGAGAGCCCCAAAAACATGTTAAAATAAACACGGCGGCTGTGAAAATGGTAAACAGTCTGGTTCCGTCTGGGATGTGTGTGGGCATCCGGCTGTCTGAGGGAGCCATTTATTCTAAGCTGTGGCTGCAGGCAGTCATGCAGAAAAAAAGACAATGATACTCACTCGGAGCGCCACTGAACAGGATGGACAACAGGTTGATTCCCATGGTTAGAGCATAGAAGACAGGCAGGGCCTTTAAACCATTAGGCACAGGATCTTTCTGCAAGAAAAAAAAAAATCAAGCAACTGTTTAGAGACACAAGCCAACTCTATCAAAAGAACTGGAAAATTGTGTTGTTAAATGACAGCAGAGAATGCTACAGGGGAACACCTGTAACCTGTATTGTTGCAACATTTACTCAACTGCATTTTGTAATAGATAAAGAGGAAAAACTTGTCCACCACACACACACACCATACTATATGCAAATTAAACTTACCTTTTGTAAGATGAACTTGCGCACAAAGTAGAAAACAATGCCTGACATTATACCAGACAAAAGAGGACTCAGGAACCAGGAAGCAACTGAAAATAAATTGATTTACAGTTAGTGAAACATTACGTTTATCACTGTATAATAAAACTTCAGTTTTAAAACTTTAAGATAACAAACTTCAACTTATGAATAGTGTTAATATTTAATTTATAATTTATTCAAACTTGCAACAGAAAAACAAATCCAAATGGCCTTACCACTGCAGCAGCAATTTAAAAGCCATTGTGAAATCAGGTCACATGTTGTCTTTTGGATTTTTTCTGCATTGCATCATGCTTTTCTACCCACTTATGTTGACAGCTTATCACATGTCCTATTCTCTTTATCTATACACCTAATTCTAAAACTATGACTGCTTTTATTTATGTGTTTTAGCTACAGTCTTGTGTGTTATGGAAATAAACTGTTAAGTAAATGCAATTTATGTTAAACTATGACCATCTTTGACTGGATCGATGACTTGTATATTATATATTTTTGGTTTCAACACTACAGCACACAACATTTCTTTGCTTTTACATTACCAGCGCAATAAAAAAGCAGGACAATGGAGGATCAACCAAATAAAATGTCTTACCAATACGGAGAAGTTCAAGCCACTTGACTCCCTGTTGGCCCTTGGCAACCAGTGAGAAGCCAATAGTAGCACCAACTATGCAGTGTGTGCCAGAGATAGGAAGTTTAAGGAAAGAAGCAGCCAGCTGCCACACAGCAGAACCTAGAACAATAAATTGAAAATTGCTTATCAATGTAAGCACTTGTAAGCAGTTTGGGCACCTTATATCAGTTAATAAAACACAAATTGTAGGCCTTCTTCTCATCTCCTCTACTATAGAAAGATATTACTTCACACAACTCTAATTCCACATTGTATGACCATTTATTTCTAGGACACCAAATGAGTTTTAAATGCCAAAATCTATGTATAAAATTCAATAACAGCACACCAGGCTACATTTAAAATACAGTAAAAATAGACTCACCAAACATGGCACTGACAGACCCAGCCATTAGCACGTGCTCGGAGCCGTTGTACATGCCCACATCGATGATACCCTTGCGGATGGTTTCACTCACTTTGGCCCCAATTAATACGGAGCCCAGGGTCTCAAACACTGTGGCCAGAATGCACGCCTGTCGCAAGGTAACAACTCCAGAGCCAACGGCTGTACCAAATGAGTTAGCGACATCATTTGCACCCACAGAGAAGGCCAAAATGAAGGCAATGATAAAACCAACAATCAGCAGCCACATATAGTCTGTCATAGCAGTGGGGACTGCTACTGTTGTGGCCAGAATTATTGCAGCTGCAGTTGTTGTTGAAACCATGATTGCAGACTATAGTATTTCCTTCACAATCTTAAGGGAAAGTAATGCTTTTGAAAATATCTTTACAATGCTACGTTTAAACAGTAGCTAAGATGAAGAGGTAATAAGGTAAAAATAAATAAACAGCTTTTCTTTAGACCCACCTGTGTTAACAGGATTTCTGGGATTCAGCAGTGCAAACAAGTAAAATTTATTCTGGACTGTCACCAGAAAATAATTAAAGTAAACTAAAAGATTTATTGCTATCCTGTAATTAAACTAGATGTTTTGCAGCTTTTTTGGTGCTTGGCAATCAAGCAGAATGTGTAACTGGCCATAGTGTAAATGTGACTGCAGGTGAGCAGGAGTACATTCTGAAAGAGAGAAGACAGAACGAGCGAACTTAATACGCTTCTACATTGTTTTTTGAACGAGGTTGTAAAAAAGCAGTATTCCGTAGGAGCTTAAGAACGTTTTAATCCATCGAAACGTATTGTTATACAGTGTTAATCGGGTACAAAATAAAAAAATAAAAAGAGGAAACTCCGAAGTGAACGCTTTTGCAGGAAGACGGCCATCCACTCAACCTTCCAGAAACCCAAACGGGAAGCCATTTTAAGGAAATGGCGCACGAAGTGGGCCGTGACTAAAAAGCGCAACTAGAATTTTGACATAGCCGTGTTGTATGTATGTTATTTACCAACCGTTGAGTTGGGGACAAGATCTCTAAAAGACGAGTAAAGATAAGTGTTGCTATCGAAAAACTAATTATTGTACTACATAGGCACGTGTCGTCATTCATTCGACACAGCCACGAACAGTCTGTTAAAGCGGCTTCACGCGCATGTGGGCCAAATAAGGATACGCTTAGGACCCGAACAAATCTCCCACTTTTTAATTTTTGGATCGATTATACTAGCTGTCGATTTATCAGTTACGTTTGACGTATTTCTTCGTATATGCGGACGTAACCGGAAGTGACACAGATCGGGCTTTCCGAGCCGCATATGCTGTACCATCTAGCCGGTCGTCAGCAGTGTCTCGAACCCATTTTAATCGGTCATGTGCGTATTAGACAGATGGTCGATACTGCTAATGATGGCTTAGAAGACAAGGCACGGTTTTCACTGGCCGTCAAAATGTTCAGCTGATAAATACCGTACAGTCTTATTAAAGTATAACCGAATTAAACCTCGTGTCAAACTTAACTATTAGACCCCAACCTAAACGTTTGTTTTAGCCCATTATTTTAGCACAATTCACTCGTTGGTAATAACTGAGTTGTACACAATAGTGTGACATAAGGTTGGAGATAGCTTTACACTAACATCGACTTCATATAAACCCTTTGTTTGTCATATTTGTTCAATTAAATTGTACTCTTGGATCTCATAGAAGTAATAAAAGTATATACGTACCACACGTTGCAGCAGTTAGTCCTGAAGAAAATTGTGCCTTTTTAGCCGGTAAGCTAATTAGCGCGCGCGCCCACAAGCCGTTAACGATAGCGCGCGCGGGATGATGAAAAATTAAACTGATTACGGTATATCCCCTTAAAGCTACCTTTAGTTTGAAAATAAAGTGACTGCGTCAAAAACGATCTAAACGATAATCTGCTCAGAGATTGTCCAAAACGCCTCTAAAGTTCCAGAAACGTCTAGCACGGAATGAAGACTCCTCTACCTCATGTGTAGAACTTGCTCGTGCCGGTTTGGACAACAGAGGTTCTTTTTTTTTAATGGATACGCCCTGTGTGAAGCCACGCCCCTGTTCCGCCCAACTGTCAGAGAGACGCTGCTTCACGTGATCAGCTCATGTACCCGCTAGAGGATCTAGCTGCTGTCGTTTCTAGATCAGATTTCTTGGTAATTCAAGTCAGTGCAGCTAAATAGTCGTGACCTGGCATAGTTTAAAAAACTGATAACAAGAACACTCTACATAAAAAAGATACATAAAAAACATCAGCATCAATGGCCCACCTTTCTTTGAAGATGGAATTGTTCATTGCTAGAGTTTTAGACTAAGATAATTTTATATTGCGAAATGACGAGAAATTGACAACAGTTTTATCGGTTTTAAAAGTAGCATTATGCAAAATCTCATGCGCTATCGCCGTAATATATGTAGTGAATGACTTTCACCCACTACCACATCAAATTTGAGCTCAATACCTACAATCATAGCTATTCAGTACTGGCTAAAGTCAATAGGTGTGGCAACCATCTTTAATTTATCCCATTTTGATGCGAATGTAAATCTAATGATTATTTTTTCAAAGTTTTATTTTGCTGATAGACAAAAAATGTTAACTTAACAGTAAATGCTATATTGAGCCATGCACCCTGGAGTGTGTGTTTGAATAAATCTTAGAGGCGTAACATGAAATTGTTTCCCTTTAGTTTATTTCACTTTCATTTCAGACCATCGGGAACCACAGACAGTAGTCACAAACAAAACAAACAAACAAAAAAAAACACTGAAGCACTTTGAGCATTACAAAATTTACCTGCCCTAATAAATACAATTTCTTCTTCTTATTATTATTATTTTTATTATTATTATGGGCACCAGTGACCCTGAAAGGAAGTAACGGGTAACAGATAATGGATTATTAATATTATTAATAATAATATATTCTGAACTTCTTGGGAATCTTCTTACAGGAAATGCAATGCCTGCAGACAAACTGGAGCCTTTTGGTCTGAGCAAGTTACATCTGGATCTCTGTAAAGTCAGATAAGTTTGAAAATCAAAAGCAGTGCGATTAAGTAATACTTGTGCACCGACGGGTTCCTGTGACGCTGAGTAAACTCCTTTTCTCTGAATTCTATTGTAAACTTCAAGACTACTCCCTGTTCTTATTCCCACATAGCGCCAGCAACGATGTGTCCCCATCTCTCACTGCAAAATTCATGCAAAGACATGTCCTATGTATTACAGTGACCCCCTGCTTTCACAAAGGAAGTAACGTGTCATCAACATAAAGCAGAAAAACAGTTTGTGCTTTAAATGTCATCTACATAACAAAGGACTTGACTCTCATTAAAGAGCATTCTACCGGAAGTGATAACATTCCCTCTAGCAAGGGTTTCTTTTGTTCACAATGTTGTCAACAATGATGTGTCACATGAAAAATGGTGCTCAGAAAGCAAAATCGTGATAGGTTGCCTAGTAGTTTTAAAAATATTATGTTTGTGTGACCTTGAAGAGTTTGAGCAGGTTTACAATGAGTGTAATCCGTGTTTTTTTGTACTTCTTTGACGTCTTTAGGGATCATGAAAAATTTCCCCAGGCACATGTGATAATTGTATTCACCACTGTAGCCTCAGCACCTGAACACCCTATAGCTGGGAGTGGTGAATGCACATGAAAATCTTACTTTGGAATGTTTCCACAAGTCCATCTGCACTCGTTAGCTCTAAAGATATAATTTATGGTTTGCCTCAAGTCCCACTTCACCAAAACAGTCATTTTGTCTTGTTTATTCCATAACTAGAAGAAATTTTGGACTTTTTAAAAAGCAAACAACACTGGATGAAAACTTACTGTAAATAGTATTCACAATGGCACTAAACTCTTATGCAAGAGTGGGGTGGACCAAGGGTGGCATACACTTTTTCAGAGGTGCACATTTAAATGAAGGTACTTAAAGAACATTGACCAATATGTATTTGCCCGTTGAACTAGTTATATCAGTCTCTCTTTTTCTCTCTCTGTCTTTCTCTCTTTTACACATACTAATGTTATCATATTAATTCTGAGACTAAGAAAAGTTACTGTTTTCCTAATCACTCTTATAAGTCCTCCCCATATCAGACAAGACAGCCACTTGACAGAAATTTACTCTGTATTCTTTATTTATTCAGATTGCGTATCTTTCTTAGCCACATGCAGTGACTTGTCAATTAACTAGGGTGGCACCTTGGGTGACCAATCAAGTCTCAGGGCTTGCAAGTGCCTACCCCGCCCCTGGGTATTAACCAGCATCAAAGCAGGAAGAGATACTCACTGTCTTTCTTTAGTAAAGACTCAATAAAAACTTAATAGACGCCTTATTTTACTTTCAGATAAGATGAAATACACGGTTTTATGGTGTTGTTAACATCTGCCACCAAAAGGCGAAGAAGGCAGATAATTTTGTTTTAATATTGTCAAGGTTTGACTTAAAAAGCTGCAACTCTGTCATCTTGACATGATGTTCGTTTAGTGCTCTGACTTAAAAGGCAGCAGGTGACATGCATTCCTTTAAGTTTTTTAATTTTATCAAACCTTTTAGTCGGATAATGCTGAAATCCCTTTTTGTTTGATCTGATGTGGTAGTTGTCCTAAATTAAACCCTGCAGTGTTCTTGCTAGTAACACCCACATCATCAAACTAATGGCCCTACTGTTAGATACACCCTGTATATGGGTTATTGAATTATATCTGGCAAACCTTGTTTAGATTTTTTTGTTTTGCTTGTACTGCTGCACAAAAGAACCAAAAAGGTCAATGAATAATTTGTTTAGAAGAGTTGGACTAAATGAATTAAAAGCGATGAGTAACAATGAATTTCACCGAGTGAAGTCAATCCAGTGCTTGTTTACCACCCAAAATCAATGAATTTCCTGGAATAGCCTTTTTATTTTCAGCTTAATTTTTAACTTTGAAATAGTCTATAGATCTAAGATGATTCGTGTACTCTGACTGCTGAGTTTCCCAACACGTTCGTTCTCTGCAGTTGAACAGCGCCATCTGCAGTACAATCTTGGATAATCAGCCGGTTTACGTTTGCACTTTTTATTAAATACAAAATGTCAGACATCCTTAAAGGTGGACAATAAAAGCCCCGACATGAACCTCTTACAGCTGTCAATCATATTTAATCATAATTTAACTAAATTATACTAAAGTGGCAATGTACAAGTAAAATTAAAAGGTAAGATAAGTAAATACTCAATTTTTTTACCTTGAACTCGAAGATGTTTTGTTAGTTAATTAGAGAGCTATATGCTAACATTGCTAATTTTAAAGCATTAGCAAGCCAAGCACTCGATGCAAGTCCTTTATTTTATGCTTCTTTGTTTTTTACTGTCCTGTAACGTCTCTGTACACGAACCGCTAGGTGGCATCTCTAACTTTCTCCTCTGTGTTTCTGATCGGGTTTGCGTTTCCGCTTTTGAACAACAGCCATTTAACGGATTAAATGAAACATCTGATCCCAGGTCAGCCCAGAATCTGAGTATGGGATGGGTGCTTCGCCTTGGACGTACGCACATGCTGTTTTCTTAAGCTGCTAAAGTTTTGACATACACTTTTCTGAACCAATCAAGATTGCCCCGAGTTGCGCCTATCCATACACGTCCAAGTATCAAAACCTGTGAGGCGGGCTTTGCGGGTGGGCGTGAAAACTCGAGACGGAGGAGGTCAAACGAGCTGCATGAGTTTGAAAAACGTGATTCTGATTTAAGGGACCATAATCAGATAAATGCAGGTTCCGTAGAATTATATGGTTCATGCCGCATTTGTTTAGGGTTACGTGCGTATTTTAAAGTAACAGTGTTGGGGAGCACGTTTGTTTATAATTTGGCAAGAGACCCAGTTAGCTAATGCTAATGTTAGCATGTTCTGACGCGAGTTGACGTCCGAAGTTACTATCAGTAAAATTATGTGTTTTGCTAACTAAAAGTCAATATTAGTCAACATTTAGGAGTAATGTGTGGTGTTTCTCAATAGGACTCAAGCTTTGGCTATAACGTTTGCTTGATATAACCTGGTCAGCTCTGTCTTTGGTATTAATCTCGTCTTTTGGACCTTGCTTGTGTCACGGCCGTCATGTTTCACTCAGTGCCCCGTCGTCCTATCTGCGACATCGGACTGAATACAGTAAGGCTTCAGAACAACAGGCTATTTGGGAGGGCGGCAGAGGAGGGCAGGGGGAGGCTTGCGAGTCTTCCGTGGCTGGGCAGGAACGTGGGCCTGCTGCTGTCCTGGCTCCAGAGGACAGGTGTGCGTACCAGTAAAAAGGCTGATGGACAGAAAAGGAAAGGACTGCTGTCCATATTTGCAGACCACTGTGGCTTTGTGACCGGTCAGAGGCTCCGCCGTTCTTGCCAGGTTGGTGAGCTTTACTCCAACCTGTACTCCGAGCGAACCAGGTGGACCCTGGTTGGCAACATATGGCGCAGATTTCAGAGCAAGCATGTCCCTGGTGCAGGGAAACTGATGGCGGCTCTGGCTGTCTTCATGTGGGACAGCCAGAAGATCCAAGACGAGGAAATACGCAAGTAAGATGTCTTCAAAAACACACAAACATTGATTGTCTGTGCAGTCTACGCTCTCAAGACTTTATTTCCCTCAATGTTCCATCAGTTCGTACAGAACTTGGTAAAAGAGCCTTCTCCTATTCTGCACCATCTTCCTGGAATTTGCTG
>JAVKLF010000033.1:13574755-13589809 GCA_034783495.1 Millerichthys robustus
TGATGTGTGTGTTACAGGTCTCTCTTGTAAATGAGACTACATGTCTCAATGAGATTACCTGTCTAAATAAAGAAAAAAGAAAAGAAAAAAAAGGCATTTAAGGGGGACAAACCACAGCAATATTGATCATAGATATGCCATAAAGATTCTCGTGTAGCCGTAGCCCACATAGAATGAACATATGTGTATGTTCTTTGAAAAATAACATCTCTTTTTAACTTGTTAACTTAAAAAAACACAAAAGAAGTCAGAATCAACATAAAACAAGCACATAGTCAAAATGAATAATGACAGGTGGACTCCTCAGTTGAGAAGACTTTGTCAGTGCTTTAAATTATTTTAGAGACAAAAGCAATAAGCTTTAGTGTGGACTCAAGATTATTCCATGACCAAGGTAGAAAATAAGATATCGCTGTTCTACCAAGTTCAGAAAACCCCCACAGGAAGTCTGAAAAGGAGCCCGATAGGGGAGTATAGCTTTGTACATAAAATATATCAATGCTGTTGTCTGCTTAGGCTGAAGGCAGCAAAGTAACCAGATGATAAAGTACACAAAGATGTGTACCATCATGAGTTAAAAATGTTTAAAAATCTAACTTGAACAAGTTTTATTACGATAACAGCCCAATGTAACCATCAATCTTTTATTAAATGCTTAATATGCACTTTGAAAAGGAAGACAATCATCCAACCAAATGCCCAAATTTAGTTTTATTTTTTGTTTTAGAATTCATGCATTGCAGCGAATTGAATTGATTTGTCTGCGATCAGTGTTTGTAACCGGTCCTGACACTGATCTGTCTTGAAGGTGTGGACTTGAACTACAGGCCCTGGAGACTGTAAAATGTCTGTGCACATCGTCGAGATCTGTGGCTGGGCAGCAGGAAAGTGGCTGGGAAATCGTGATGGAGAAGAGAGATTTTAGAGTGTGGAAGCGACCCATTCCCAACAGTCACCTTTATGAATACAGAGGTCAGCTATCTTGTAATCTGATATGTATAGGTTTGTTTATTAAAACATTCTCTGCAGTCTGCATTTCAGAAGTCAAGTCTCTTTTTTTGTTTGTTTTCCCATCAGTATTAGGTTCCTACACTGATGTCACACCAAGACAGTTCTTCAATGTGCAGGTAAAATCTCACTATGTGCTACTAGGTTTATGTCAAGTTCAGTTAGAGAAGAAATCTAGTGACGTCTGCATAGCAGCTGTTAAAGTTCCAGTACGTAATCACTAGGAGGAAGGAAGCACCTGCAGTTTTATGTGCAGTATCTTTTTATCTCCTGAAATAACAAAACAATGTTGCATATCATACAGCAGATGCAGCTGGTGTTTTTTGACATTCATTTGTTTTATTATTGAGTTTCTTGTAAATATATTTGGGTTACATTGTTTAGCTGTTTTTTTAAAATTATGTAGCTCTCATGTATGTGTAGTTCAGGAGCCTTGTCATACCTTGTTATGTTTTTGGAAACATTTTCCACTCCCTCCCAGTTGGACACAGAGTACAGGAAGAAGTGGGACTCTTTGGTTATCAAGCTTGACGTGGTCGACCGAGATGCCAACACAGGCTCTGAAGTTGTGCACTGGGCAACACACTTTCCTGTAAGACGCTGATAATTTCCATAATCAAAACAAAATTTTATTGAGTGTCCAGTCACATAGAAGTAACTACTTGTCTGGTTATGCTTTTTCATTAGGAGATTTTTAGGCTGTTATGTATGTATTTATTTGTATTTTGTTTAATCTCTCCTTACAGTATCCCATGTATTCGCGGGATTATGTTTATGTACGTCGCTATGATGTTGACATCGAAAATAACCTGATGATCTTGGTATCCAGGTGGGAATTTAAATATTTGAGACAAAATGACTTCTCTTTTTGAACAATTCAAACACATATGCAAGCTAAATCTTGTTTTACACCATTTAGCTTTCTTGTAATTGTTTTTTTGTTTAGAGCTGTTCAGCATCCCAGAGTCCCAGAGACTCAAGAATTTGTAAGAGTCCACTCGTACCAGTCTAAAATGGTCATTCGCCCTCATAAGTCCTTCGATGAGGTTTGTCATAAATGCAAAACAGCCAAACGAATTCAGCTGTACATGATGGTCTGTGTTGTTGAAATCCCAGGATTGTTTTGGTGTTTTTCTCTGCAGAATGGTTTTGATTACCTGCTGACCTACAGTGATGATCCACAGACTGTTTTTCCTCGTTACTGTGTGAGCTGGATGGTGTCAAGTGGTGAGCTCTCTTCTCTTTCTGTAACTTGTTAAAAACTGCATAGTGTTGCCTCTGTTACTGTTTTATCACTACATTTAGTCATTTAGATTTGTGTATTCTAAAATGTTCACTGCACTTAATTTTTTTTCTCCAGTTTATGTATTAATTTCCCTGTGATTACATTTTATTTGACTGTATAAGTTTCTCCTTTACCATTGTCAGGTATGCCTGATTTTTTGGAAAAGCTTCATGTTGCTGCCTTAAGGGCCAAGAACATGGAGGTAGGAATTCACGACTACACAGGAGTTATTAAGTCCAGCGACACCAACAGGCAGCCGAGCCAGGAGCGCATCAGTGGAGACAATGCACACACTGGGGGTTCTGGGCAGATCTACGCCTGAGATGGATTATTTATAGACCAGGAGTTAATGCTGGCATGTTTTCACTTGCAACTGAGTCCATATAAAGCCCTCCAACCCGACTTAAGGGTACAACTACGAATGAAGTTTACAATCTACTCAACGAACTCGTGGCCATACATAGCTATTGTTATTCTGGTTGTAAACAAGACTTTGAGAACAATGGACCGTTGACAGTATTGTCGTCTTTGTGGAGAAAATGTTGCAATGAAATGATCATCCGGACCGTCGGCTGTAACAATTTTTTATTTTTTAATTAGCCAGATAATTGTTGATTTTTCAGCTTTTGACAATTATGTGTGTCCTGCAAGTTTTTGTAAGATTGAGCCATATTTCCTGTTTCTAGATATGCTTTTGCCAAAGCACAGGTTGTCTCATTGTAAAGCTCTGTAGTCGGTGACAAAACTTGACTTTAAGCTCTGCTCAAACCGCTGGCACTTAAATAAATTTCACAGGGATTTTGGTGCGCTTTAATAAAGAAGTCATGCACATATTTGGAAGATTTTTGACACACGAGGGATTATGACTGAGTTCTGGTGGGTTGTATCACTAAAATATTAGGTGCTAACCTTGTTAGCCCACCGTTGCATAAAGAACAGTGAACTCTGTGGAAAAGAGCTAGCTGGTTCCTTTGTGTCATGGATGTAGAGCATGTTTCCAGTTTGCAACACGAGTTTTATGACTGAATAAAGCAAATTAATGAAAAATAACGCAATTGTTGTAGAAAAAGTTGTCCAAATGATTAATTGTGGCTATCAAAGTCATGTTCTGTCTCTGTCTTCAAGTGTTTAAACTGCCAGCCTTCTGAAGCTACAACAGTCCTTCAGCATTAGAGGCATAGTGTCTTAATACAACCATAGCAATCCTCATACAACGGTACTAAAGTGCTTTTAGCAAGAGAGAAACAGAAAAACTAGTCCTACTTTTGTGTCTTTTGATTTCATGGAGTTCATGCTTGTCTCATTTCAGCTCAGATTATGGTATTTTTGTGTTCATCCATTTTGCTTGTGATGTTGGGTTTATGGGTGGTTTATGTGTTTTACTTCAGATTATCTTAGCTGAAGTGTTTTTAAATGTGCAACAAGCTCTTGATTTGACCATACATTTTTCTAATCAAAGTCCTACTGAAACTACTGTATTCACAGTTTACCGTTAATGTTTTTCTAAGAACTAATATGCAGGTTGTAATGAATGTACAAGAAGAACCACATGCTGTCTATATTACTGTTTACAGCTTGTCAAAGTGGCACAAATGCCCTAATTAACTGTGTAACGCAGTTTGTCATCTTGTATTCAATTTTATTGTTCTGATTTGTGGTACATCTGAATGAAGCATCTGTTTCACGATGGTGACGGAAGTCCAGATTTTATGACAAAACTGTTAAATTCTTTTGCCTTTGTATTTCCTGCAATTCAATAAATTGACAATGTAGGGAGTGAGATTTTTGATATGTAAATTCAGCGTTTTTGATGTAATTTTAAGGTCGAACAAAACTGAAAAAAAAAATCAATTGAAAATGCAATTTCCATTGTTAAACTTGTATGCAATTGTATTTTATTGCAGTCATTGTAAGATATTCAGTCTCTTGCAGACCGTAAATAACTTGTAACCTCAGCATACAATCGGCTAAAAAAGGGTTGCTAAAATAATTTGAGAAATGATAAAAAAGCGGATTAAATAAACATCTTTGTGTGCATCTTATCGTGTTCAGCTGGTGACAACCGAGCAGATTTGACCCTCAGCCTTCCAGACAAATTGTATCTATGCTAATCTACAGTATAGTCCAGTTTAATGGGATAATCTGTCTGTGCCAAAGGTTAGTGACAGATTTGCAGAAAGGCTTCACAGTTTAATAAAAGCGCTGCTTAATCGATCTGTTTGGTAAAACAAAAAGTAAAATACAGGTTCCAAAAACAAATCGATTTCTAACATTTAAATGATCTCTTTGCATTTGTTTACCAATTAAGAGATTAATTTATTTTTACTGTTTATTACAAGGCAAAGGCATTGTCCATTATAAAATTTTAGATATATTAAGTGACTAATCTGTAAGGAAATATGAATATTATAGAATATTATTCTGGTGATATTTGTTAGTATAGGCATTTTAAAATAAGCTCTCCAATAAAACTGCTAAAATTTTATCCATCCATCCATTATCTGTTACCCGCTTCTTCCTTTCAGGGTCATTGGGGTCACTGGTGCCCATATCCAGCAGTCACAGTGTGAGGGGCGGGGTTAACCTGGACAGGTCGCTAGTCCATCACAGGGACTTAGAAATAACTTTTATATTTATTAAATGATTGAAGAAATTTGTTTGATGAGAAACACTTAGATCCTGATTCTATTCTGCATTGTTTTTATGCCAAGATACTCCACCATTTTATACTTATACCTTAATGATTTCCTTAAAGCAGCTGCCTGTGAAATTGTATAAACATGCTTTGAACTGGGATTTGTTCCTATATAGATACACACAGTTTTACTCACCATATTATGTCTTAATTTCAAGCATCAGAAGCAGAAAAAAATGTATTCTTTAATTTTTTGTGTGCAAATGCAAAGTAAACGTTCATTCTGACTGCAAAAATGTATAGATAAATTCTAAATCCTATTTATTATGTAGTTTTAGTTTACTAAACCATACTCCAAAAAGATGCTTTAGTGTTCAGCTGTATGCATGCCGTTTTGTCTGAACCCCTAAACCTGCTGTAGTCTTATTGATTTTCAGATTTTTCACTGGAGATTTTTTGACATGATGAGGAAAGTAGAAAAGAAAAATTAATACAACAATGATTAAGTTCTCTAGTGGATAAGTACCAGAGTCCTCTGCTGTTTCAGACATAGAGCTGTGGCCTTTACGACATTTGTTCTTACGTAAAAGACATGACCAGCTATACAACTGACTACCTGTGTTTTAAATAATATATATACAACTTAGATAGCAAATATATCTAAAGAATTTTAAATTTCAAATCATGTTATCAATGGTGTGAGAAAGTATGAAGCCTTAAAAATGTAAGGAAGACGAATTGGAATAAAATGTTTTTTTCCTGGCTCTGGTCTTTAGTAATAGAAGAAAAAGAAAGAAAAAACTTTCCGGAAGGTTTTTTATCACCAGTGTATGATTAAATATTTCTTTATAAGAGCTCATTCTTTTAGCACGGCATGACAAGGCAGGGCCCTTGCAGTTCACTTGATCCCAGTAATCATTATTGTATGCACATCATTATTTAAGACCCCCACCACATGAAGTTGTTTTAAAAAAAATATTAAATTAGAAGACAGAAGTAAAGGAGGAGTCTGGTTTTGACAAGTGAAATTTATTGGTTTAGTCCATTCATTACAACCAGGCGACTTTGACTTTTAAACATGTATCTGCAATCTATATGGAAACCTAAGCACCTATGCAATTTTATTATAATTTTAACAACAGAAACCGGTTCTGAATGTTCTGTTTTAGGTTGCAGGGTTTTTGCAGCACGAGTGACACATCTGTGACGTGTTTGCAGTCCAGACAGGAGACACATTGTTTTAATATATGACCTCTAAGAGACAGAGTTAAACGCCACTGAGCACTTACTGTAATTGATGTCTTCCATAAACTGGACATACTTTGTCCACCCAGTTAGTAGATAATGACATCTTCATCTATATGAATCCAATGAACCCCATGACACCTATTTGGCCTTTTAAAGTGTTTCTTTTTTATTGAACACAAAAAGGTAACACACACAGGAGGTTTCAGCAGTATTTATTGGTCAGACTTTTACATTTTCACATTGATCATGTAGTAAAACACACTTTAATACAAATGTATTGGTGTATTTTATTCACACAATACTTATTGATGATGGCTTTCTTAAATGTGCCCCACTGAAGTGTTTAGATTCTAACAATACTGAAATGTAAAAATGGAAATTTGTTAACCGTAGATTGTGCTCACAAGCCTCCAAAGTGCTTGGCACAACCATGGACAAAGGATGCACTGCATGGTTAGATCAAGCACAATGGGGTCCTGGGCAAAGATGGAAGAACAAAACAACTTCAAAACATATCAAATGGGTCTTAATTTGCTTGTGGAACCCAAAGGACATAAAATTATGTTAGCCAATGTATTTATGTAAGTTGGCGTAACCATGTATATGTATATGTATATATATATATTCTTTGTAAGCATCATTACCTACCAAATTTATCTTGCAAAAGATACAGAATTTTCCATTTATCTTGGGTTCTTTTTAAGGCTGGTCCACTTCAGTCGTATATGCTGCGTAAAAAATTCAGAGTCCTAAACAAAATGTGAGAAGGTATCCTGACTCGTGGTTGTGTTCTTAAAAAATAACCAGTGGTCACATAAAGATAGGAACATCAGTGGTTCAGAACATCTGCAGAATAATAATAAAAAAAAAAGGATTAGTCATAGGTCGTGCTCACTGCGGAAAAAAAGGGCTACACCCTTTCTGCGCACGAACTGCGTCAAACCCCACCCTCTCACCCGTCTCGCCCAACTCTTCGAGACACGACTAAAGGAAAAAGTCCAAAAATCTTTCCTGTATCTTTTTGCACAAACATTCAAACGCTTTAAGACAATATTTGCAGAAGGCCCGAGAAACATTGTTCAGAAGGCATTCTACCACTGATCAATGGAAATAGAATTTAGGCGATCTAGTTAAAAATCATCACGTCTCGAGGAGTCCGGACCCAGAGATTTTGCTCGTAATTGACTCAAGACAAACCTTGGTGGCTTGTTGACCTCTCAGTATCTTTGCTGTCCATCTGAGGACATTTGCCATCTCCTCAACCTCAAGATACAACCACTTTGGACATTTTAGTCCTAACCATGTTAACGGTCATTGAGTGCAATGTCAAGAGTCATGATACCATCAGACTAGAGGAGCTGTTTTCTCTAAACCGTTTCACAATCTTGTTATCTTCTCAAGTCTCTTTCAGCTCCCAAGGGACATCTTACCAAAATGAGAAAGCGGCGGTGCGATAATCAACTTAGAGCTCAGACAACTGAACCACTTTGTGCGATGAAATGACAACATAATGTATAACTCTGCGTTTCTACATACCTAATGTCAAGGAAATGGGGATACTTTGGATGTAAAAGTTGGGCGAAGGCAACGTAACAGATTTTTAGAATGAGGATGTTTCATGGGGATGAAGCGTGTTTGACGGGATGGTTTTAATGCACAGATGACCATGACACATTAATGCGCTTTCTTACCTCACTTTTTGGAGCTTTTCCTTCTTCGAGAGGCTCTCGAGGAGATGTCAGAGATCTATTAATTTCTTCCATTAAGTCACCCATAACACTCAATTCTGAATATAAAGGTAAATCTGAACTATGACAAACCGAATATTACGAAAAAAAAATGACAATGCTTTTCAGTCGACATAACTCACAAACCAATTTGACAAACTGGTAAACTCTAAAAGACTTCGCATACTCTTGATTTTATTGAAATCTCCTACAAATTTTCCGTATTTTTTTTGTCTTTCCAAGAAACCCACCTTCCAAAGCACTCTTAAAGTTGAATTGAAGATGCAGTCAGTTGATGGGTGAAGGCTGGATGATCAGAGCAGGGTCTTGAGGGGGAAGTCTTCCAGCTTGCCCAACTGGAGAAAGACTGTCCCGACTGCGTCCGCGGCACCCTTCAAGTCCCCATCTCCTGCCCCTCCTTCAAGCTAGGAGGGGTTGGTGATGTTCTCTTGGGATAGGTGCTCTGGCAATGAAGACTTGGTCAGTCTGGGATTGGACAAGGGTTGGGGAGTTTGGGGGGCCTCTGGTTCCGCATTTCATAAATATTAATACAGAGTCCGCCCTCTCTAAATGGGTAGATTCTTTAATTTTGTTGGAGGGGGGAAGTGCTTTATTCACTTAATGGCTTTTATTAGTGCCTGGTCCTCAACTCTTTCATTAGCTAAAGTGCTGCTATAATTTACAGGGTAAAAGGGTGGGGTGGGCGTAGAGGCGGTGTCTGAGGAGGGTCGATGCTGTTGCTGCTGGACAGCAGGCGTTACCCTCAACCACTGCAGCTTTTACTGAAAAGCAGCTTAGATGGAAAAGAACTTCAGTGTGAAACATCAAATAATTCTTTTCAAAACTTTATTGCTGTGGAAACGTTTTTCCACCTTGACTTTTAATAATTTAACTTAAATTTGATAACATTTGCACAATGTACCCAAACGCAAAATAATTTTCTATTTGACCAAATGGTGTCCAAAATGTTAATCAAGCTGAATTATTTTTATTACCACGTATTTTTTTGTGTTTGTAGAAAATATGAAATAAATATTTTTAGTTTTTACAATGAAAAGGTGCAGTTGTGCATGTTATAGATTGATAAGTGTTTTGTATCACATTTATACTTAAAGAAAAAATTGCCATCCTATTTGGTTATGTTTTAGTCCAATTGACATATTCAGGAGGAAAACAAATCTAACACATTCATTATGTTCTTCAGTGTTCTATTCTTACTGACTCATATGTTTGGATACACTGATAACATCTTATTCTCCCAACTGTATGTGCAGACGTAAAATGGCTCCTCCGCTGCACAATGCCTGCTGCATACTAACGTCTGCTAAAACTAGGCTGCAGAATCGCAACAAGCTCTGATGTATTCAATAAAAGGAGCTTTAGTCAGAGTTTTACTTGTGAACAGCTTGCATCCAATGACCCTGGGCTACATCTCAGTGAATGAACTGATTAACCTGAGTGGCCGTCCCCACAAGAGAAAGGGAGCGGACCACCGGCCTGAATAACTGGCTTCATCATCAATGTCACATAAATCATTTAGCTAAATGGTGCTTTCAAATGCAACATTTTTTCCCTCCCTCCTTTTATGTCGAATGTTTGTGGTGACACGAGTATATCATAGATTCAACAATGCCACTTTTTTTGTCACAAATTAAATATACTAAATGATTTATATAAAAAAGTTGGTTATTCTTTAAAGTTTCTATTATATTGATATTGTAATGAAAACAAAAGAATAAAAAAAGATTCAATTACATTTTTATTGTACAATTTTGTTTTAAATTCAAGCCCTAAAATTCAATATGAACTATTAATGGTGTTAGGTAGAGATATTTTTTCCCCCCAAATGTGATGTATCAATGTCACTTTAAAAAAAATTAAATCAAACAACTGGAAACCAGATGAGAGAGAGAGATGTTGTTTTTGACATGTTTGGTGATTTACAGAGCAACTTTGTGATACACAGGGCATGCAGTGACTTCAAACGTTTTATTTTTTCACCAACTGGATAACATCTTCATCCTCCATAACGTGGTCTTTGCCCACTTTCTGAGGATTGTGTTTGACTGACGAGCCCCACACGAGTGCGCTGGAAGAAAAAAAAGGAGTTTAATTAAAACTGAAACAATCCTACCAATAACCCACTCTTTACTAAAATAATAAATACACTATAAAATTAACCAGTTGATGGGAATAATGTCTTTTAGCTGAAGCCCTCTAACGGTTTGACTCATGCGCTCTCCTGAGGGTGTTTAATGCTCAGAGGCACTAACACAGACTGATTAATGACTTTGGCTCCCCCATTTACTGGTGAAACATCATCATGGAGCAAAACTAAATTCTCCAATCTTTCCTTAAAATATATTGCCATAAATTGATCAATGACATTTTTAAATAGGGTGCACAGATACCTTTTTTCACACAAGGTATTAGAAATGTAGCCAACAAAGAGCATAAATCTGAGCAATACCGTAGTTTTACCAACGAGGGAACATTTCAGTTTGAGGAGGTTGCAGCATGTAGTACGAGCTATTCCACCATTTCTCATTTGAGTCTTTTTTTATGAAGGCTGAGATGCAGTTTAATATCTCCAAGGCAGGCTGAGGCAGAACATATTTATGCAGCCAACCTCCTTGACTTCAATTTCACTTCTCCAAACTAAGACCTTTGTTACACAAAACAGGAAGGTTGATGTGACCAACAGTCCAGTTTTCTAGTCTCGAGCACATCACAAAATGAACAGAACTTCATTTAAAGCCACACACACCAAGTCCAACTACTATTGCCTGGCTAAATTCCAAATCCTGAAACTGGCCTTACCAAAAACTGCCTCTCTGCAGTTAGAGGTGAGAGTGCCAATATTCTGTTCTGAGACACGCTGCCAATGCACACGTTCCATAAAGATATCCTAATGCAAAATGTTAATATTTAGTTTACCAAAGCTTTGCATATTTAGTAGGATGATAAGTGTAGTAATAATAAATTATAATAATAAGTGTTCTTAAAAAATGAGTCTTTGTATCTTGTATCCACATTTCTCTTCAGCCAAGCAAATTTCAACAAACACGTTTTCTGTGATTAATCAAAAATCCCATACAAGCTACAAAAAATATTATTTTAAATATCAACATAAAAAAGGTTATAATACTTACTACTTGAGTTCTTTGATGAGGTTTTTATGAATCTTTAAGCAGAAGTCCTCCACTGAAGTCCGTCCGTTGGGGAGTACAACAGGAGACGTGTAATCAGGTAGCTGGCCTTTGGGTTTGGTGTAGCTGCAGATAAACGATATCTCAGTCAGATTTTACCACAACAAACATGCTCAACTTTTAATGAGGCATTTAGAATCTGTGTCTGAGCTCCTGCAAAAAATAAAGAGATAAAAAGAAAGAAATTCCTACATGCGCACAAGCTGCAAGTAGTCCCACATCTTCTCCAGCAGGTCGTCAAAGTTCCAGCGGTGGTGGGCTGAGATGGGCACGCAGTGGGGCACTTTGTAGATGACGTCAAGCTCCTCAATAGAGATCTGGTCAATCTTATTGAGCACATAAATGCACGGGATGTAGACCCTGGTGAGATGTGACAAAATCAGTGATTATTGGTGTCGCCAGTTTTATTCACTATCTGAGTCAATTTAACAACATTTCATTAGAAAATTTGAACACATTGTTTTCTCCTGAGTCTGACCAATTATGGTTTAAAGGTGAATGATGAAACTGAATCATACTTAACCTAATATAACATATAACATCCAGTGCCAACAAAAAGTATTCACCCCCTTAGAGGTTTAATGCTTTTGTCATCAGAAATCAATTGTGGTCAGTACAACGGCTTTGTGACAAGTCTGAAAGAGTTACAGGTTTCAGCAGGTGAAATGGCATAGACTGTTCATACATCAACTTTTGACCAGGTTCTTCAACAGTCTAAGCTTTATGGGAGAGTGGCAAAGCCCAGTCCAATACAGCTGCTTACCGGTTTCCCTCCACCACATCAATAAGGTCATCAGCTGTGACATCACTGCGCAAAGTGATGTCAGCATTGTGGATCTTGTACTCTGAAAGGATGCTCTTAACCGTTTCAGCATCCAGTTCATTTTGTGCACACTAATGAAAAAACATAAACATAAATCAAAACCTGTCAGAATGTAATTATCCTGTGTAGTGACTGATTCTGAGGTAAATGTAAAGGAACTTTCTCTTATTTGTAATCAAAACCTTGTTATGTCACGTGAGACGCACCGTAGCAGTGAAATTAATGCCTCCTTTGTCCTTCTTTTTGAACCCAATGTTGGGTGGTTGTTTGTTAAGTCGGATGCCAAAGCCCTCCAGCTCGTGTTCAATTAGCTTTTTGTGAAGAAGAGGCTTTAACACATCAAGCACTATCAGGATTAGATTGCAGGTTCGAGCGACTGAGGAAAACAAACAGAGGGAGGAATGATAGCAGTCATTAGCTTTGTGTGTAAAAATGCCATTATGTTTTTACTGGATAATGTAGGAAATATATATATTTTAGTTTTCTTAATTTTTTTATTATTTCAAGTGTTTAGTATTCTGCACCTCACTTCAGAGCATAAAACACAGTTATGAAGTGAAAGAAATAGCAGAAAATCTGCTATAATACAACATGTTTTAGGTTATAGACAAGTCTAAATGACAGCTGTTCATTTTACTAATCTAATTACTAAAAGTAGTTTGTGACAGCAGAATAAAACAGTTTGACTTAGTCCCCACACACATCGGCACTAAAATATTTGAATTATATTTGTTCTTTTTGTTGTGTTTAGCGGAAATATTAATGGCTGCATCTGTACCTGCGATGACCTGCCTGCCTCTTCCCTTGCCATCCTTGGCTCCCTCAATGATTCCTGGGAGATCCAAGAGCTAAAAAGAAAAATAATCAATTGATTAATTATATATGAACTGAAAACTAAACCATAATGTAACAGGTCACCACGAAAGAAAATAAATTTTTTTGTACCTGAATTTTGGCACCTTTATAACGAATAACTCCAGGCACTGTTGTAAGTGTTGTGAACTCGTAGGCTGCAACCTCAGAGTACACACCTGCAAGATTACTGAGCAGGGTGGACTTTCCTACTGAGGGAAAACCAACAAAACCAACTCGAGCATCACCGGTTTTTGCCACATCAAAGCCTGAAAGTCAACGAAAGAAATACCAGAATTTCTGTGAATCGTGATAAAATAACACATTAACTTTAATGTACTGCAGAAAACTAAAACAAAACAAGCAAACACTGAAGTAGGTAGTGGAATAAATTAGAAATATTGTAATCTTACCTTCCCCTGTTCCGCCACCACTGCCACCTTTTGGTGTGATGAGTTCTCTCCTCAATTTGGCTAGACGTGCCTTGAGCAGACCCAAGTGGTGAGCTGTGGCCTTGTTCTTTTGTGTCCTGGTCATCTACAGTAAGGTAACAGCAGAGTGCATGACAACATTATAATAAACAACTAAACTGCCTGATTTGTCTAACAGCAAAAAGCTGGCTGCTTGTTCGAGCTTTTTTGTTTGATGCAAAATCCTGGTAAAGCCAAAAACCAGAAAGGATGTAACAACACTTTAATGTTTCTAATTGATTAAATATTTGTATTCAAGTTTGTGATAACAAAGATGATACATTTGGAATACATGACCTTAATTACATGAGAATGATGCAGACTGGTGACTACTTTTTCAAGGATTATGGGAATTAAAGTAAGATTAGAGATAGGGATGTAGATTACTGCAGTTAGAGGGATCAAAACCTGTTATTTTGATGAATGGAATAATGGCAGTAGACTTAAAAGCAGTGGGAATAATTTTAGAGGAAAGAGAGAAGTGGATGGTGTCAGTGATGATAGGGAATAGAGAGGAGACTGGCGAATAAAGTCCAAGATGTCAATGAAGGGGGGAAGGAGAAGACGGATAGAGGAAAGTTCAATAAACAATAAAGTACAGTATTTCACAAAACAAGACCTTTCACAACACAAACAAAAACCGTGTTAGTTTGTTTTTTTCTGTTGTGAAACCCCGAGCCACGGTACTGATCCTTAGATAACCTGTGATCATTAATGTCAGCTCTACATTGTACTTTTTTTTTTTACATTAGCAACCACTAAGCTCTACATTCACTATGTGAAAACAGATAGCTGTCAGTCACACTGACAGCCATTGTTTTATTCAAAATAGATCTACAATTTAAATATATAAAACCTATTTCCTTATAATACTTTTACCAGTCGAAAAGATAGCAGGTCCTTAACATGTAGAGCAAACGGATTTTGCTGTGGTGGATATTAGCTGGCATTTGAATGTAGCCGTAGCTGTTAGCTAAAACGTGACAGACCCAACGGGTTTACGAAGGGTCAACTTTTGACTTACCTCATTTTCTATTTCTGCTATTTTCGCTAGTATGCTCATTGTGACGATGGGTATGGTGCACAAATCACGTTAAGGATAATTTCTGGACAGATTTTACGAAGAATATGGCAAAAGTCTAGCCACTTAGCAAAAGCCCACACCACACCAACGCGTCTGTTTCCAACCAAATCTCGCGAGCTGAGACATTAGCGGCCACGGGACTTCGCCCGATATATTGACTCGCAGGAAAAATCATCTGAAACAAAATTGCACTTTGATGTGCGAATTCATTTTATAAGGAAACGTTTTTACTTACAATTGAGAGTAGAAATGAATGTTGTTGTCGTTTTTAAATAAATTACTTCTATTGAATTGTTTTATGAGATGTAATGAAAATTCAAAAACTAGGCTATGGCATTTGTATTGTGTCACATTTAGGAGTTTTTTTCTGTCCCTAATGTAAAAATGTAAAGCATCACAATTTCCCGACGCTTTCATTTAAATAACATTTTATGTAAATAATGTGAATGGGGGTCTAGAACTAAATATTTTTCCACTAATTTTCCTTTATGCTTTTATTAGTATGTTTGAATAAAAACCTTTTTTAAAACTTTTATAATAGTTGTGATATGCATTCTGCCTATAAAAAATGAAAGTAAAGATGGCTACAAGTTTACAGTCAGAGCACACTTTACTACATCCTAATAAAAACCCGTGTTTCTTGTGTTGGCTGATCAGGCAGAAAACAAAGTTGGTCACCTATTTAACTAAGCAGAAATTTAATAAAATTAGTT
>JAVKLF010000033.1:13624624-13637016 GCA_034783495.1 Millerichthys robustus
ACACACACACACACACACACACACACACACACACACACACACACACACACACACACACACACACACACACAAGCAAATCTTTACTGAATACACTGACAGAGGTTTTATACTTTGTCACTCTGCTTCACATTTCTTCTCTGGCTCAAAAACAAAGTTAATAATTTCATAGCTCCGTTATAAATATGTGCTGCAGCAACGAGAAGAAATCTTGCATGAGAATCGACCTCAGCGATGACACAACATTTACGTTATCTGGTAAGTGATGAGGAAAACCAATGTTTCCTTATTTTTACTTTCAAGCAGCCGTTGTGTTAGAATCTTTCAAAGTGGTTCTGATCGATGGTTCTTTTGACATTCTGAAGGTCTTTTAATGTTGTTCTGTGGACTTTGGCTAGTTTGGACCTGAGCATGTTTTACTGTGCAGTGTGAGCACAACAGGGGTGTCCAATCCTGGTCCCTGAGGGCCACTATCCTGCAGGTTTTACTTGTTTCTCTGATCCAACACACCTGATTCAGTGACTTGAATAACCTCTTCAAGTTCTGCAGAAGTCTGGTAATCGCCCATTCATTCAAATCAGGTATGCTGGAGCAGGAAAACCTCTAAAACATGCTGGATAGTGGCCCTCCAGGACCAGGATTGAACACCCCCGGGCCTAAAACAACGGGAAAAATGAGCAAGTGGAGGACAAAACAAGTGTTACAGCTAAAAAATAAGATCTGTAGTAGGATGGACATTTAAGAAAACAGTCCAGCAAAGATCTGACAGAACCTGATTCTGCAGTGTGTTTGTTATCTTTAACTATATGTTTTTTAAAGCTCATACCTTTGTAGGAATCACCTTGTTGTTGCTAAGAAATGCTATCTCGTGTATCAAACTGTGTTATTTTTAATCATTTGCATATATTCAAACAAAGAAATGGGATCAGCTTTAATAATTTTTGGCAGGTTGCTGCAGTTAAAAAGTGCCTGAAGTTCCCATTTAAAGTTGCTTTTAGTTAAGTTTTTTGTTATGTGTTGACCCAACACTCTCTTTTTTTTTTTTTACACTGGATGGATTCTCGGGTAATTAAATAGCTTCACAAACAGAAAAATTCCTTTTAAAAATGGCCAGAAACCACAACTAAAATAAACATCTTTGGGGGAAAAAAGCTTAAAACCTTTAGAAGCTTTAGAAAATGTAATAAAAAAAGAGTCTAATTGTCTAATTTTAACATGATTTTCTGCATTTTGTTCCATGTCTGCAGCTGGACTGCCCTGTTGTAATTGCAGCCATTTTTATTACTGCTCTTGGTGGGACGTTTCAGTATGGATTCAGTGTTGCTGTCATGACTTCACCTTCTGCTGTAAAAACAACTTTTTTTTGTGACTACGTGGTCAAAGCCTGAACTCTTTGAAAACATATTCTGTATTTGTTTTCAGTTTATAAAGGAGCTGGTGAACGAAACCTGTGTGCACAGATATGACCTCTCCTTGAAGCCGTGGCAGGTCAGTCTCATCTGGTCCTTCACAGTGTCTGTCTTCTGTGTCGGGGGGTTACTGGGGTCACTGGTGGCTGATTCCCTCACATCAAAATTTGGCAGGTTGGTGGATAACCACATAAAAGTCATACGTTTTTTAATTCTGTAAAGAGTTAGAAGCTCTCCGTTTCTCTGATTTGCAGAAAGAAATGCCTTTTATTGAACAACTTTGTAGCTATAATCGGAGCTCTTTTGATGCTTCTGAGCCGGACTGCCATGTCTTTTGAGATGATAATGGTGGGAAGACTTCTTTATGGGATCAATGCAGGTAGTTTCTTTGACTCTGTTGTTTCTAATTTCACCCCACAGACAATAAGCTGATGTCTCATTCGCTTGTGTCCTTCTCTCCAGGAGTCGGTCTTTCAGCTCATACAATGTATCTCAACGAATGTGCTCCCAAGAGGCTGTGGGTGACGGTGGGCGTGAGCGTGTCAACCTTCTTATCTTTAGGGAAGTTTTGCGGTCAGCTGCTAGGAGTCAAGTGAGTTTCAGTCAGTTATCTGGTGTGGAGTCATGAGTCGAACCATTGACGCTACAAATGCATCATCCTAACTTTTGCAGAGAGCTCCTCGGCGCAGAGACGAATTGGACCTGGCTGCTTGGTTTCAACGGTTTTACCGCCCTCTTCCAGCTCTTCACTCTACCCTTCCTGCCAGAGTCTCCGAGATTCCTGTTGCTGGAAGCAGGAGATTTTCAGGCCTCTGAAAAAGGTGTCAGATGTCACATCTTTCAACATGAGGCAGTTTTCCCCCTACAATTTATTTTAATTTTTGTAGTTTTTTTATTCTTGCTCAGCTTTTAAGAGGTTCTGGGGCAAACAAGACTACTGTAAGGAGGTAGAGGAGATGCTGAAGGAGAAAGCGGCTTTACAGAACATCCGCAGACAGTCGGTGCTGGAGCTCATTCAAAACCAAACACTTCGGTGGCAGCTCCTCACCATCGTAGTTGTCTTTGCTGCACTGCAGCTCTGTGGCATCAATGCTGTGAGGCATTTTTCACACACACTGGGTGCTCTGAACACAATATATATACGTTGTTTCCAACCCTGCTTTAATTGTCACATAATGAAATAATTTTTTTCCAAGGTGTACTTTTATTCGTTTGACGTTTTTCGGGCTGCAGGAATCCCAGAACACAAGTTGGCCTATGCGGCCTTGGGAACAGGCCTGTGTGAAGTTTCCGCCTCTGTAGCTTGTGTAAGTTTTAAAATCAACAACATTTACTTTAAACATCTTTACATTGGTTAGTTTTATGCTGCACTTATGTTTATTGTGTTTAATTTATCCTTGTTGGAAAAAACTTTCTTTTGCTTCTATAGGGTGTCAAATCTTGGTCCTTGAGGGACAAAATGTTTTTCTTCTTTCCCTGCTCCAGCACACCCTATTCAGTGACTGAGTTACCTCTTTAAACTCTGCAGAAGCCTGTTAATCATCCATTTATTCAAATCAGGTAAGCTGGAGAAGAGAAACCTGATAGTGGCCCTCGAGGACCAGGACTTGACAGCTATCGTGCCATGATCTTCCTTTTTTAAACTAATAAATGTGCTCATGTGTGATCACGGCGCCCTCACTTGGTTGTTTGATTCCACGCAGTTATTTCTCTACGATCCTGATGACTTTTGAATTGATGTTGCAGTTCATGGTTAATGGCAACACAGGCAGGAAGGTCCTGCTGTTCAGAGGCTACATGGCAATGTTTGCTACTCTGGCTGTCCTCACTGTCACCGTCTACCTGCAGGTGAGCTCCTCCAAACCAGCTGGTCAGCAATTCTGTGTATTACTGATGCAAAATGTGACACAAGACCTGAAAAACTGGGACTATTTTATTTTCCTCAGAGTCATTTCTCATGGATGCCGTACTGCAGCATGGGTCTCATTTTCATCTTTATTCTCTGTTTTGTAACCGGACCAGGTATGTTTGTCCCGTTTTTGTTCATACTGTAATATTTCGGTTTTAGGAATGGTTCCTGTTTGAATCAGTAAGGCCATCAGTTTCTGTCTTTGACCCTTAAGGTACAACGACAATCGTACTTCCAGGAGAAATCTTCACTCAGTCATTTAAATCAGCTGGATACACGCTGGGCTGCACCATCAACTGGATCAGCCTCTTTGTGCTAGGGATGGTTTTTCCCATCTTAGTGGTAAGCACTGTAGCATCAAACTTTTATTTTATTTTATTTTTATTTGTATGGTAACTTGATGCACTTATGTTTATGAGATGATCAGAAACGAGCCATGAAACTTTTGCATTTTACAGGAGACTCTGGATAGTTTTTGCTTCCTTATATTCCTGGCTGTCTGCCTCCTCTGTGGGCTGTACGTCAGGTTCAACATGCCAGAGACCAAAAACCGGACAGCGCTGGAGATAGCCATAGAGTTTGACAGGATGCATCGTAAAGGTGGACAGTCCACTGAAAGAGAACTCCATGAAGTCAAAACATACCAGTCCAAATTCTGATGGGATAGAAACTACGTATTAAGCAGATAGTTCTAACCTCATGTAATCTGATTTTCATTTAAATAATAATAATAATCCTTCAGAATGAGTTTCCTCCTAAAATGTTAATGAGGGAAGCAACTACTTTATTTGTGACTATTTAGGTAAAAATCAAAAAGCTCTATTTTTAAGTTGGACTTTGCTGAAGATCTGATAACATTGGTAAAAGTGACATGACTCTTTCTACATGTTGTGAAATACAAATAATCCACAAATTATAAAATTGTGTAAACTGAAAGATTATATGAAACATAACATGGAAACAAATGTTAGTTGCGTTCTTGTTTCAGATTACTAAAACTATCCCAACTTTTGTGCTTTTAAAAATAAACTTGATGTAATTGTTTGATGCATTTTATTGGCAAAATTACAAAAAAAGGCCTAAATTTGAAAACAGCTCAGTTGGAGAAAGATTATCTGTAGGTTATCATTATTATTCATATTTACAGACTGATTAGATAAACGTCACCAATTTCTAGTCCAACATATCTTTTACTTTTTACTTTAGTGTAAGAAATAATCAGCATGGATACTGTTACAATTCATTGAAATTAGTCATTTTAGACACTTAACTGCTAAAATATCCAACAGGATTCATATTGTTCACCTTGTTTCTGTACTGACAAATTAACTGTTACTGTAAAATATAAAATTAAGATAAGCTAAATAATTTTCCTGATTAAGAATTTCTATATATTCAAAACTCAAATTAAACCCCTGATTTTAGGACTTTCAAAGGACAGTTAATTTATACTATACAAACCAAGAAATGTTATCTAGTTATTTATCACAATAAGTTTCTTATTTGGACCAAAGTTGGATTTTAAAGTTTAGGCACATACAAGTAGTAAAGATTGCTGAAAATGACACTCTGAGTAAAAAAAAACAACCCAGCCTTTTGGTATCTTTTCCTCACAAGAACAGATTATATTTTGAACTTTATTTTCAATTTTACCACTTGAAACACAAAATCAACTCATCAGTATTTGCTCAACCTAAAAGCTTAATAATCCACAAATCAAAATATGTGAAATGTTTTGCTTTGATGGAACAAGTTGAGCTGTTCGGGTCCTTGAGGAGCCGACAGCCATCAGGGAACTCCCACCAACTTGCGCACACAGGCAGCCCCTGAAACATGTGGGAGTCACTGATAACATAATCTACATGCTCCGAGCTGAGGGTCCTGCAGGAGGGGGAGGGAGGGGGGAAGCTGGAGGTGAGCGTCCTGCATCACCACCAACAACAACCACGTAATCAGCTCTGTGAGTAAACACTCAGGGCCACACCCGGAACATTTCGGTCATTTAAAGATTTGTCCAGCGAGCGACAGAGAGAGGCGCCGACTGCTGCCGACAGCAGAACAGGTCACCACAAGAGGCTGAAACCAGTTGGCTTCCTCTCAGGACATCATGGACAATTACACATCCAACGATGAGCCCAAGGTGAAGAAAGACTTTGACAAAAAGTGAGTTCTGTTTGAAATTCAAGTTTGGTGTAAGGCTGATATTTTATCCATCAAACTAAAGTTGGTGCCTTTTTTTTTTATTTGGGAAAAAAATGTATACGTATCCAAGATATTATTCCTTACATTGATAATAACATAGTTAAATAACTTATAGTGTTTCCCCAAAAATCAGAATGCTTTTGTTTGTTTTCATTTATTATGAAACTACTCCTGAGCAGAAACTTCAGCCTGCTCCCCTCCACCGAGTCAGAGCTCCTCCAGAAAACAATCTCTCTCTGTCTGGTTAAATTTGCCCTCATTGATCCCGGGAGAAATTTAGAAAGTGAGGAGCCTACAAGTAATTTATTTACAGCAACCCAAGTTGTGGGCTGGACCCATCAGGACCTGAGATGCTGCTTACACTCAGTAAAGGCAGGCTTCAGAAACCTAAGTTTTAAAAGGAGACCACTTGCAGCTGCAGCTGATGATCTGCGAGCGTTTTAAACCGTGGTGTAAAGCTGATAACACCACCAGCCTCCGCCCAATCTGTCCACTCCCCCAAGTGAAGAGCAGCAAGAGCTAAAACTGGATCAAAGTGACCCATGGGAAAAAAGTCAATGAAGCAAAAAGGAAAAGAGAGTCCTGCAAATTAAAAAAACAAGCGTGTAAAACATGTTATAAAATAATCTTTATGTGAATTATTTCTATGCTGAAGAGATGATAACATGATAGCAAACATGTGTCTACAGAAACGTCTGGTTATTTTCTTTGCTCGCAGGGTGTTTGTGAACAGAAGCCTGACACTTGAAAGCATCAAATGTTACGGCTTCGACATGGACTACACGCTGGCAAGTGAGTCAAGTTTGAACACTGAGTTCTTTGTGTCAACGACAGAGAAAACAATTCTGTATTCTGCATGTGTGTTTTTGTTTGTAGTGTACAAATCTCCTGACTATGAGAGCATGGGTTTTGAGCTGATAAGAGACAGAATGGTGTCTGTCGGATATCCTCATGAGATTCTCCGCTACACCTACGACCCCAGCTTTCCCACTCGGTTAGTTTAAAACAACTCCTGAATGTAGTTTTTAAAATTATTTTATATACACACCTACAACTTAATGCATTTATTTAATTTCATTCATGTTTCCCATTTATTTATGTATTTATTTTTTTCTCTTAGTGGAATAGTCGTGGACACCACATATGGGAACCTCCTGAAGGTGGATTCTAACGGCAACATCTTAGTTTGCAGTCATGGGTTCCTCTTCCTCAAACAGTAAATACAAAATACAAATAGATGCAATTTTTAAATTGTTTTTTGTATTGCTGCTTTGTGACTAACTCTCAAAATAGGAATTCACAGATATGATCTAGTGTCCAACACCCAGCAGTCAACCAACCAAGGAACAAATTAACCAACTTCACTTTTGAATCACTCAATTGTTACACTTAAATGATCTGACCAACAGCAGTAAAATAAAATAAATAAAACTTAGTTGACAACAGGTTTTTTTGACCAGTTTGATGATTATTTATGTTTTAGTGTGTGTTTGACTGACAGGAACGACATTCATTTCTACTACCCCAACAAGTTCATTCAAAGAGACGACACCGAGCGCTTCTACATTCTCAACACTCTCTTCAATCTCTCAGGTAGAGAACAAAATCCTTACCTTATTTCTTTGTAATTCCGAAGTTTTAAATTTAAAATGTGGTTGTTGTCAATGTTTATTCTGAAAGAAAAGTCATTCTTTCCTGCAGAGACTTATCTCTACGCTTGTCTCGTGGATTTCTTCACCAGATGCACCAGATACTCAAAGTGAGTCCTTATGCCTTAAAAGTCATTTCACCTCAATAATTCTCACTGGACTGAAATATTTTCATCTTTTTCACTTCTGCTGTTGAAACCACTGCCAGCCTCGATAAAGGTTTCCAGCACGGAGACCTGTTTATGTCCTACAGAAGCATGTTTCAGGATGTCCGGAAAGCAATGGACTTTGTTCACGACACGGTGTGAAACAAAACGCCACAATCTGTCTTTTTGTGTCAAAAGTTCTGTACAGAATATTAAAACCATTGAATGTCTTTACAGGGAATACTGAAAGATCAAACTATCAAGAATTTGGAGAAATATGTAATCAAAGATGTAAGTATTTTAAAATCTGTTTTAGTTCTCAAAATGAATGAAATAATAAAAAAATCAATATATTTTTTAACAGCCAGGTATCCCTGTGCTCCTGACCAGAATTAAAGAGGTGGCAAAGGTTTTTCTTGCCACCAACAGTGACTATAACTACACTGAGGTGAGTTCTTCAGCGTTAATTGAGCTCAGACTGAAGTTTCTCCCCTTTTTTCCTAACTTGTCTAGTTTTTTCACTCAGGTGATCATGAAGTACCTGCTTGAAGGTTACACACAGGTAAGACGGTTCGATTTGTTGCGAGATGTGTCTGAATAATTCACTTGGATTTAACGATAATCTCCTCTGCAGGCTGGATTCCCCAGAAAGACCTGGCGCTCCTTCTTTGACCTTGTTGTTGTGGACACCAGGAAGCCTCTGTTCTTTGCTGATGGGACGGTGCTGAGACAAGTGGACACGGTATGAGCATCGTGTCCCTCGGTGAAGCTTTGACAAACTGTCCTTCTGTAAGCTTTGATGGTGATTTTTTTTTTGGTTTTGTTTTGTTTTTTAAACACAGAGCACAGGAAAGCTGCGCATCGGGACGTACACCGGAGACCTACAGCATGGGACAGTTTACTCCGGAGGTGAGGTTATTGACCAAACTGAAGTAGAAGTAGTAAATATGTATTGTTTTTATTAAAATGAACTGTTTCACTTAAATTCATCATTAAATCAAAGTCCTGGTGTTTAATGTGTAAAGAGACAACAAATGATCAAGTTAGAAGGTTAGAAATATAAAAAATTATATTTGAAAATTAAAATTGATCTGTGGAAAATATCAGAAATGGGAATTTAAATGTCAAAAATGAGGAAAATTACAAAGTAAAATGCTAAATTATGTGCTTTTATCAAATTAAACAATTACATTTCTTCTACATAGGTTCATAATTATACAATATAAATACTGTACGTGTTTGATTTTTCGCTGCAGGATCTTCAGACATCATCTGTGACCTGTTGGATGTCCGAGGTAAAGACATTCTCTACGTTGGCGACCACATCTTTGGAGACATCCTCAAGTCTAAGAAGCGTCAAGGCTGGAAGACTTTCCTGGTCGTCCCTGAGCTCACCAAGGAGCTGCAGGTGTGGGAGGAAAAAAGAAGTAAGAAGATTTAGTCCTGTAATTTTTTTAATCACATCTCTTATCTTATCACATCTTTTATCACATTTTGACATCTCATCATTATCTGATGACTGTTTGTTTCATTTTAGCTGTTTTTGAGGAGCTGAAACGTCTTGACGTCTTCTTAGCTGAACTTTACAAGTAAGTCTTTATCTGTGTTTGTTTAAACATCAGCTCTTTAGATGTTAAATAAATGCTTTAAACCACCTGTGAACCGAAGCTCTATAACAAATTACTCACCAGTCAATGTAGAAGTGGTATAAACAATAATCTTTCTCAACCTGTGATGTCGTTTTTTTCAGCAATGTGATGGATATATAGATCTATCTGTTTCATATTTATGTGTTTTTGAGCAAACTAAAAAAAGCTTAATGTGTTTGAACTTTTTCTTTCCCCTGATTTGGTGGAATTGGTTATTTATTCAACAGAAAAGAAAGAAAGAAAAAGCTCAGTTTCAGCGAGACTAAAAAGAAAAAAATAATAATTTAACACAGATGACAGATTGAACAAACATGGTTAATACACTTGTGCTTTATTAAATGTGCTTTAATAAAAACAAAAATCAACAAACTGAACTGAACATCAAATTCAAGATTTTTCTCTCAGATGAGCAGTGTTTCCTATCAGCCAGCAGGTGGCGCTGCTGCTCCTCTCTAAACCTGAGTCCAAGTAAAGAAAGACAGTAATAAATACATTATAAAATTATGAGTAATTGTATTTAAAATTATATTTAATTACTGTAATATCCAAAAAGTCAAGTGGATGTTCTCGTATATAATAATAATAATAATAATAATAATAATAATAATAATAATAATAATAATAATAATAATAATAATTATTATTATTATTATTATTATTATTATTATTATTATTATTATTATTATTATTATTATTATTATCATAATTATTGTTCATTTTAAAGGCATTTGGACAGCGGCAGCAAGGAGTGTCCGGACATCAGTGCCATCAAAACAAGAATGACCGTAAGCATGGCACATAAAATACAGCTTCATCACTTCTCCCGTCTGTCTTGTTGTTTGCTTTTAAATAGACATACACTGAATGGATTCTTTTATTTTTTCCTGAGGAGATGCTTACATCCACCAGTTCATTCATTTATTTCAGCACCAAAATCTGTCTGCACACTGACAGCTAAGATTCATGAAGACAGATTAAAACAAAAAATTATTTTTGAAATGATCATTATTTGCACATTACTCTGATTTTGTTGCTGTGTTGCAAACTTAGTTGAGGGTTGATCCTTGCAGCTAAACTCTGTGCTGTTCTGCAGGTTCTGACCTACAGAATGGACATTTGCTATGGTCAGATGGGCAGCCTCCTGCGCAGCGGCTCCACGCAGACACTGTTTGCCAGCCAGCTGATTCGATACGCAGACCTGTACTCATCCACCTGCATCAACCTGCTGCAGTACCCCTTTAATTACCTCTTCATGGCTCCCCCAGTCCTGGTCAATATCCCCCCTCCTTCATCCACAGCCAAAAAGTCCGTGTAGGTCCTTTAAAGTCTTCTCATGGTGTTTTTTTATTTTTATTTTTTACAGATGCCCCATGAGGCAGCTTCTCAAAACTCTGCAGAAGTTGCTTCATCAGAGCAGAGCAATCATGGTGTGATGACAAACAGAAACTAAGGTTTGCTTTTTTTATTCTTGTGGTTTTTACTTGTCTAAAATTTGCTTTGTGTTTGTTAAGATTAAAGTTAAAGGTCACTGCAGAGAAATCTGATGTTTTTTGATGATATGATGAAGGTGAATATTTGCACCTGAACACAGATGAAGGGTTTGTTGCATCCTTTACAGGCTCCACTGCGCCATCTGCTGGATATAAACTAAAATGCCACAAAAGGTTCACAGTATAAGGGTTAGGTTATACATATAGCTAATATAAGGTTTTGTAAATAGGTGTGTTTTTACAACTAGAGGTGCAAAATGCACTTTTAATTAAAAACTTTTGTGTAATGGTTTTATGAATACATTTATTTATTCATCATTTGTTGTGCTGTTTTGATATTTAACATTTGAGTTGACTGTTCTTAGTAGGTTTTAGCTCAACTTGTGTGCAGTATTTTGTCTGTCACGTGTATAACTTTATTCAAAAATAGTTTTTTGTCTTTAAAGTCATTTGCAATACTACCGTTTCTGTAAAAACTCACTCCTGTTTAGTTTTCCTGATGCAATAAACAAAAATAAAACTTCTTTGTTTTAAATAATGTGATTGATTTTTTTTTTCATCCACTGCTGAAGGCGTGTGTGTGTTTGTTGTGTTAGCAAAACATCTCATAACGATTTTTTTAATGAAAAGTTCAAAATGTCATCATTATAGAGCTGATAAACTTTTGGAGTCAATCTAATTCAATACGGCCACCACAGCTATTTAGAAAACACAGAAATATTTATAACTCGGTCGTTTTTACAGTTATTGAGTTACATTTGGGTTATTCAAGTTAATTTTTTTGAGCTTTTTTCTGTTGCAATGCATCATTTGTCCACTAGGTGGCCCTTAATCCCCTCTGCAGCACAGCTGAGGATCATTTTCTCAGAGGTTAAAGTTTATCTTCATATTTATAGTAAACACACTCGTCTTTATGCTCGAGTAGGTGCTGTCTTTGTCCTGCCAGACAGCCTGAAAACACGCAGCAGTAAATCCAGCCTCTTATCTCTCCTGCGAGTTTCTGCGTGTATCCCAATTAACTCATCTTACTTTACTACAGTCAGTGTTTGTAGGAGGAACCTTGACTGACTTAATCAACAAAAGTAATGATATTATGAGGTGTGAGATTAGGACAAAACACACACACAGTTTGTATTTCTATTCTTATTAGGACCGTTCATTAACTTCTATTCAATTCCAGTAAATTCTACAGCCTAACCCTGACCCCTGACCCTAAACCTAACCCCACCAGTACATACCTGACCCAAAACCTAAACTCATTTCATACCGTAGTCCTAAACCAAACCCCCAACCCAAAAATGGAGTTCCACCGTATTAGGACCGGTCTTTGGTCCCCATAAGGACTACTGGTCTTGACAAGGTTGGTGTGTGTACCAGAATTGGTCCTGAAAAGGTAATAAATACAAGTACACACACATATAGACCTGTGTGGTCAATTTTCAATTCAATTCAGTTTATTTATATAGTGCCAATTCACAACAGATGTTGTCTCAAGGCACATTACACGGAGAAAAAAATCATGGACATTCCAATTGACCCTATTTGTCAAACAGTACAGTAAGCCCAATTAATTATTCAAGATATTTCAAAAGGTTTCTATAGGAAACTCAGCAGATTGCATCGAGTCATCGACTTGCAGCTTTCACTCCTCCTGGACAAGCCTGAAGCGACTGGTCCAGCAGTACACTCTTTGGTTTACACTCTCATGCTTTTATGAGAGTTACACACACACACACATACACGCAAGTTTGTATTTCTATCCTTTTTAGGACCGCTCATTGACTTCTATTCATTTCCAGTAATTTCTACAGCCTAACCCTGACCCCTGACCCTAACCCCCCCAGTACAGACCTGACCCTAAGCCTAGACTAAACTCAATTCACACCTTAGTCCTAAACCGAACCCCCAGCCCAAAAATGGAATCCCACCGTATTAGGACCA
>JAVKLF010000033.1:13648215-13667425 GCA_034783495.1 Millerichthys robustus
ACACACACACACACACACACACACACACACACACACACACACACACACACACACACACACACACACACATCCTGCTCCTCACCCCCTCATCAGCCTTTTTATCCAGCCATCCATCCATTCAGTGAGCCAGTCAGTCAGGCCGCTCTGACGGTTCGAGGAGCCAAAAACCACTAAAACATTTCAGCTGCTGCCTGAAACGCCAACTCAACTTAGTAAGAACTTTTTCATTCGACAACAAAAAGAAAAAAAAAGAGCCCGCTTTCTGCTATTTAAACTGTAGTAAAAGTGTAAAAAAAATGAAAGATCAAAAATATCGGTTCAACTGCTGCAAGTTGCTCATTGGGGTCACCATGGTAACCACACACCTGTGTTTCTTACTGTTAACGAGAGGCAACAACCCCTGAAAAGTAAGCCTCAAAGACAAGGTCGCTGTGCAAAACTATTAGTGAATAAAAATTCTTGATCCGTGAGCAGCAGAAGTCCTCGCTGGTCCCACATGTGGGTTTTTATGTTTCTTCAGAGTTTTCTGTTTGTGTTATGAGACGTTATGTTACTTTCAGTTTGGATGAATATATAGAATTGAAGTATGTATGTTTGGCTGTGAACTCTGGTGTATTCTGGGGGGATTGGAGAAAACAAAAATACCCTAAGTTTTATAGGAGTTAGAGACACACTGGTGAAAGAAGACAAAAATACCTGCATGCTGATGTATAATTTGTAAATGTACAAAAATAAACGTGTGAATAAAAAGAGTTGGTTTGCTCAAAAGTTAGTGTTATAAACCGTTAAACATTTTGTGGAAAGATCTGTAACAACAAAAATCAGATCATTAAACTTAATCGAACAATTTGTCAATTTATGTAAAATGCCAGGTCGGCCAGCATTCTTATTAAAATTTATGAATTATCTTTCTTCTGTGACCTCTGACCTGTATAGAGCTTCAAGGAAGGCTGTTTTTTTCACTCCTTTCACTAAAATCATTGATCTCCATAACAGTTTGCAGATTTGATTTCAAAGCTAAGGTGCAGATGTTTTAAAAAAACAAAACTAAATAGTAACAATAAATACTTCAGTTCCTTAATGTAAATCTGAGCTCAAAGGGAAGTTTCCTCAGATCCTCTAATTAAAAATGCTCCTCAGAGGAGATTCATGAGCAATCACTTCCCAGAAACGTCTCCTTGCTTCTGTAACGCCACCACAGATTCAGACATATCATTCCCATCCTGCAGCCTCTCAAAACTCTTGACTCAGCATCTTTGGTGTCATTGAGGCACTCCTTTTTCCCCATTGAGATCTCTCCCAGGTGCCCTGCAGGACACAATTACCTGACTTGATGAGAGCTCCCCTTTATTTCACTCACCTGCTCTCAATCAAGAAGTGACTTTTCTCTCTTGGTCCATTATTCTGAAGCTTTCCTCCTTTTCTGTTTGCAGGCTTGTTGGGGGGCTAAAGAGAGTTCTCGCTGCTGTAGTTTGTGTGCTACACCTGTTTTATTTGCCTGACAGTGTTTTTGGATATTTGTACTCTAGTGCCACCTGCTGGAGGAGAAAGAATTAGCATATATGTAGGATAATTGTCATATGCTAGATTGTTGTTATAGTCAGAGGAAAGTCACATGAAAAAAAGCAAAATGTATTTAAAATTTCGAATATAGCTACTAAATTCATGCTGACATTTTAATAAATGGCTTACAGAGGGAAAAAATGCATTTTTCTTAACATCAGATACATTGATTAACTCATTCAGGAACAAAACATTCGATCAAAATTTGGACAGACATTCTTTTATTTAAAAAAAACCCTAATTTGTTATCTTCAAGGCAGGAAAAACATCAGCTTTTGACTGCGGTAAACAGTGGATTCTAATTACTTAAGAAAATGAGGAAGATTTCTGGCTAAATAAAATTTTGTATATACTTTTTGCTTCAGACAAATGCTAATAATAAAATGCCTGTAGGGAAATATGCCCTAAAGTACTATTTCAAAATGCGAAGGGACAACAAATCCCATCTGCTTTCTATTTCACCATTAATCAAATCAACAGGCTCAGTTCTGGGAATCAGACCTCTTCTAACACATCAGCCACATTTCAGGGCATAAACCAAACTGATTCTGCATACAAAACTGTTTTAAATAACACCTGGAGTCTTTATTCAACAATTCCACCTTTAGGCAAAAGTTTACATACACCACATCACATCACAATTCTGACTGAACAACTTGGCAGAATAGATAAAGCTTATTTGAATTAGTTGCTTTCAGCTCAGCTTTAAATCAGGTTGAGGTCTGCTGTTCCAAAAGCTGAATACTAGCCTGATTTGTTCATTCAGAAACTTGTTTTTTTATGTATTTTCTTAGATTTTTGATTGTGATACACCCAGCAGCATCCCAGTTTCAAACTGATCATTTGAAATGAAGTTGAAAGAATTTGGAGACATTCTGTCTCCTTCATTGTTCCATTTCCCAGAACCACAGCATGATGCTACCACCACCGTGCTTGGTTTTAGTGCAGCGTTTAAAAGCCTCACCTTGACCCATTCAATCTCCACAGTGACATAAAACTTGCTTCGTCACGGGGAGAACATTTGTGTACCAGCAGTTTTTAGTTCTTGGCAGCCTTGAGCCTTGGTGGTTCCTGAACATCATAACTTCTTTCATTTCTTTGGACTAACCCAGTATTTTAGATATAAGGTCCTATAAGTTGGGTTAAAAATACTTTTTATGCTAGCAAAGACAAATTACTAGCTGCAGTCAATCATGATCAACACTAATGAGAACTTAATAGGTCTTGTCAAGTTAAAACACATTCAAGAACCTTCAGCTTCAGTCATTAAAATATTGATGTGAATGTCTACATTTATTTAAGCCGATACAGAACAAAAATAAAAAGTTCATAATAAATACAAGCCTCCAAGGTGTAACGAAAAGCAACATTTAGCTTGCACTGATAATAAAGAAACACAGGCTGTTGTTACAGTTAGTGTCATGTTTATTTACAGCAGAATCCTGAATGAGGGACAGGAGCGGGGAAAAAAGGGCCAAGGCTTAAAAATGAGACGATCTATTTTATGGAGAAATTGTTTCAGGATTCTTGTTTCACTAACACAGTTCTTATTTTTTTAAATTCACCTTTCTTCTATACAGAATTCATTCAGAATATCGATGCAAAAACAGAGTCCTCTGCTGAAGGAGGGGGAAAAAAAGAAGACAAAACTTAAATTTCAAAAAAATATACAAACAAGGGGCTAAAAAACAACTTTCTATAAAAAACTTTATCAACATGATCATCGTCTGGTATTTATATATGTATATACACACCCACACATATATGCATATAAATCTATATACTTTCTTGCCATGTCCATGAAGGGGTGAATGGGGTCTGCAGATTCCAAAACTCAGCAGGATCGAGTCTTCGGGAATTGGTCAGAGGAAGTCTGAGCTGCCCAAGAAACAGTCTCTCTGAGCTGCAGGCTTTGTCCCACGACGTAGGTCCAGTGCTTCGGTGTTGGCCCGCAGAGCTCAGAGAGGCAGTAGTCCTGTTAATGCAATCTAAGAAAATGATACACCTGTACGCTCATCATGCACGGCCAAAAAATGCATAAATAAACAGAACTAGCAAACAGAGTTAATGGTGTTCCTGTTGTGCTTTCACACACATAGTTTCCAGTTTGCATCAGTTATTGACAAGCACCACAAAAACAAAACAAAACAAACTCAAGTTAGATTTTTTCATTGTTAAATACAAAATTTGAGCTTTCATAATTCTGTCTTCCTACCTGACACATCCTCCGATACAGCTTTAGGGTTAAACTCACAATAGTCAGGTCTTCATCGACTGACGTTTATAAAATCTGCTCTGACGTAATCACGGTGAGAACATTTGTTTACCCATAAAACTTAACCTAAGTTGCCTTTTTAAATAGTCCTAAATGGATTTCAATTTCGAAGGTGAGCAATTAATTTGAGTTTAAGACAGCATGATGGAAAATGTAGCCTTAAAGTGAAAGTAGCAAACTGGAAAACTTATTTAACATTCATTTATTTGGAAGAGGAAAAAAAAAAGAAGTTGAAACACTGTTTACATTTCTGCTGCAGAAAAATAAAAAAAGATTCTTCTGCAGAAAAAAAACCACTAAAAAGAAAAAATGACCTCTGGAGTTTTCTACAATTTCTTTTTATATACAAGAAGACAAAGTGTTTCATGAGTTCGACACCCTTTGATCCGACACACAGCTCAATGCAAACCTGACTATTGTCACCATTTAAACATGATCGCAAATTAAAACCAAGTAAAACAACAGTTTGTTATGTGTTCTGATCATTCACACACACACACACACACGATTCAATAAGAGTGTGGAAAACTACCGTCTAACTGCACCCGTTGTCTTTTGTTTTTTTATTTAGGAAAGTAATAGAAATGATAAAATATGCCATGTTTATTTTGCACAGGCTGATAAAGTTTAGAGACCGGATTCTGAGCGATGGAGCCTCGCTTCTTGTCAGACACGATCAAAACGTACTAAAAGTCCAGCTGCTAGCAGTTTCCCACCCTGTTCAACATGCGTCCAAAACACAAACACAAACTCAAAGATACCGCAAATACATGTGTACACATATATACAAATAAAAGCCACCCCTCCGACGGGCTGCAGGAGGGGAGGCAGCTTAACAACTTTTAATGCATCATTTCTTTATATGCCAAGAATAAAACTTTTCTAAATAAAATACATAGTTATCTGTGGGGCTGGGGGAGGAGGGACAGCAGATGATCAGAGGGTGGCAAGAGCACCTGGAGGGGGACTGGGGGTCATTGTGGAGGAATGATGTAACAGAGGAAGGAAGTGGGAAGGGGGGGAGGGACGATTGAGATGGAAGGTGAGGGAAAAAAAAAGAGGCTCGTTTTCTTGAGCGGCGGCGCTGCTCCTGAGCGACACGTCGACTCCTCTTCATCTGTTTTGAGTTCGTCCGTTTTAATAACATTATTTATAATGACCACGACAATGCTAAAAAAAAAAAAATACATAGAAACCCCAGCCAAGTCTCACAACCGTAAGTTCACGAAATAAAGGGAGGGGGAGGGGAGGGAGGTGTGCAGGGAGGGAGGAGGAGGCCTGGTCCTTTAGTTCATCAGAAATACTCAGAATCAGGGAAATAAAAGGAACCCGAAAGAAGAGGCCAGACAAATGAGACAAGCGACGGGGAGGTGTGCGTATGGGGGGTGTGCAGTAAATGAGATGGAACTACAAATACGGGTGGGAGGGGGAACAAAGTTTGGAGGGAGGCATGACAAAAACAGCACAGGCAGGATGTGCTATAATGTAGAGGAAATAAACAGCAAAGAGGAAACTGAGCTGAAACGGGCAGGATGTCAGGACCATAAACGAGTCGTGTTGGTGGTGGGTGGGTGGGGGGATGGGACGTTGTGATCCACACAGTGTCCTTTCTGAGGGTTTTCACAGATTGGTGGAAAGCATGAAGATGTGAAGACAACATGGCCTCACTGTGAGCGTGCGCCCTCTTCTTCTTCTTCTCCCCCCCCACCCCCAGACCAAAGGGAAAAGATCAGCAGTCTTCCCCACGCTGGTTCTTCATCCGCAGCGGCTGCATCATACCTCCAAGAAGCGAGAGCTGCTGGTCTTGGCGTGGAAAGGCTCGGACCACATGCGCCGCAAATCCCCCTGTGAAAGCAAAATCGAAAAATGCTAAGAAGCTAAAATCTGGTTCATAAAAGAGATATGCTGAACTATTTTTTCTCATGATCTTCATTTGTACAAATACTTCCAAAACCCAGAGCTTATCATTTGTAGATTTAGTGCTTTTTAAAAGAGAAAATATAAAAGGTTTTATATACCAATGAGATATTATCTGTTAAAACTAGAATCGACAGTTCAGCTCTTTACAAAATTCCCTTGTTTTGAGCCAGCTATGAAAACCGTCATTCTGAAACCTTATTAAAAATTTCTCTTTGTTTATTCCCACCAGCGTACCTTCAGGTAGGCCATAGTGAGCAGAGGCAGCAGGGTGAAGGGAACCAAGTAAAGAAGAGCAGGTTGAGCAGCACGATGAATCCGAGAGGCCACAGTGGCAGTCAGCAGACCTGAAGAGACACGATATGTTCAAAATACTGCAGATAAACTCAACACCAACTTCTGGAAGGACTAGCGGAAACGAATACTCCTAGAAGAACACTGCATCTCACATTGTAAAATATATCTACTGAAACGTTCACCTCTTAAAAGAGCAAAGGCACTTAAAAAGTTGGGATCTTCTACATTCGTCCGTCCATCGATCTGTCACTTACCCACAAAGTATCCAATGAGGGTGCAGTGGAAATAGGATACGCGCTGCATGCGTCCAGACATGTTGCCTGGTCCTGGGACTTCCCCAGTCGCTTGCTTCTTGTAGTTATCATAGCGCAGGACGAAGCATAACAGCAGCCCCGGCATCACGATGTCTCCTATTCCCAGCATTGAGAAGTGACTTCCTGTGGAACTGCACCAGGGGAAAGAGAGGAAACAAAAATGAAAGACAAGAACAGATTCATCTGAGCGTCACTGAGACTTGCCATGTGTGTCATTAATTTATTAGATTTATGAAATCCAGGCAACGATCCAGATTAGACGTCAAACTACAAGACAAATCACTAAAGCATTTGCCATATACTTCAAGTGATGCTACAGTATTATTTGGACTATTACTGCAATACTGTTATTTCTTCACATTTTGCTTCCAAGAATGCCACATATTAAAAAGCTCTCTCCAAGTTTCCGAAGGTCTTTATGAGTTGCTTTATTTTCGGACCTTTGCAGCATTTTTCAATCCATTCCAGAACAGTCTGTACCTTATTAAAAAGATAAAAAACAAAATAGAGCAATTCTAGAATGTCATCAACCATGTCCTGCATCTGGTGTTTGCTAAATTTTTGTTATTTGTTCTTTGTCATTTCTTCCACATTCACTATAGAACTTTAATTTTTTTTTTATTTAAAAGCTCACTACACATCATCCTGAGATTTATCAAATCTTCAGCTATCAACAAGTTTTTGTTCATTGTGGGAAGAACATTTAAACTGCCATTTTTGGCACAGTTCCAAAAACCTAGTAATGATCAAATAAAATACTTTTTAGCAACAGGCTATAGGTAGCAACGTGCCTGAATATTAAACTGTTTTTATATTCTTATCCAGGTTTTCTGTTACACTATATTCACTCGGCAGGTACATCTGATTCTTTTGCCCATATCTGATGTTTTAAATGATCTGAACCTGACAATTTGGATTTTTTAAAAACCCAATCACATCACTGTAATAAGTGGTACTAAATCAGACTGAGGAGGATATGTATGGAAGGAAAACACAATGAAACCAGCTGATGGAAGATGTTTGTTGAACCTTGTTAGGAGCCAACATTGTTGCTACTGTCACATTCAAAAAAAGTCCAGCTGCTTTATAAGGTAACAAAGAGAAATGCTAAAATATACTGTGCAAAGTTTAGAAGCAGTCGAAGCTTGAGTGTACCACTACATCAAGGTTGTTGCCACAGCAACCCCAACAGACGGATCAGTCTGTTGTAATGATCTGATTTGAGAAACAAATTGAAGTTAATCCGGCCTGTAAATAGAGTCAGAAAGTCCCTCATTGAAAGCACCTTTAAGTAGAACCATAGACCTCTTCAACAGTTGGTCCAAAATCGTTTAGTGTCTGACCCGCAAAATGATAAAGGCAGAAGCTTTTGACCCCATATATTACCTGAGGGAGTCCTCAAGCTCTGCTTATAATCCTATTAAACAAGGACATAAAGGCAACACAAACCACCTCAGCAGTTATGTTCCTGTTTCTAAAATGTATGATTTATGTTTTGTAACATCTATGGTGAAAACATGGAGGATTTTGACATTTAAACTATTTTCTGTAGCAGGGTTTTGACTTTAAATTAGGAAGCCACTGTTCTGAACTACATGACTAGAGGCTTAAAGAGCTGCATGGATTTATTTTTTGGATATCATTTAGTAAGAACTACATTAGCTCCAGAACAGGTCAGTCCTGATCAGTGATGAATCCAAAAGAATGTGCAAGAACAACAATAAAGGTTTTGTTTTTTTCATTCAAGTGGTTCATATGGGTGAACAGAACTGGTTTAGGCAGAGTTATTAACTGGTTTTATAGGCAACATTAACAAAAGAAAAGTGGTTTGTTTTCCTAAAATCAGATAATTATTACATCACTCGAAAATACCTGTTCTGACAACTTGTTTTATCAGTTTGTCAGAACTTCTGGAGGTTTTTTTATTTAAAATTTTACTTCACAGACCATAAAGTTTCACTTTTTATCCCTGGAAAAATTTGTCTTAATAGGACAAGTATAATTTATAAAATCTGTCTTAAACAATAATGGGTGTTTGAAAAGGCACTTTATAATGATTCTCTATCATTTTTCAGGATATATTTAACAATCTGATGATATTTTAGTAGCAGAATATAAAAACTTGTACTGAATTCACAAACATTTAGGCAGAGCTATTTGAAAAGTATTACCTTGGAAAAACGAGTTTGCCGGGTAAGGAGAGTCGGGGGACGTCCCGGCCCATTCCTGGTCCCAAGTGAAGCTTCCTGGAAAGAACGTCGATGGGATTTTCAGCAGGCTGGGTGGCGACTTTCACCATCACATTACTATTGAAGATGTACGCTGAAAAAAACACCTGAGATAAGAGCAGGAGGGAAGAAATTCTGTCAGATGTGTTGATTTGCACACCACACACAAAAAAAAGAAATTTCTTCACAAACCTGTCACATTAATTATGCAACTGCATCGATTTCTAAATCATGAGTTATGGAGAACACATTTTTCCCACACATGGCAATTTTTGCAATCACTCATATAAACAACTACAACGGAGGCCCCTAACGAAACTTGCTGCAACTTGATAAAAAGCCAACAGTGAAGAACTTTTTGAACTGAAACTAGTATCTGCTGTATTTAGATTTGTTAAGAACAACAATCAGGTTTTCATAAACTTTCTGTAAAACCACTGAAACAAACCTTTTTTATGTCGTTAAAGTTAAAGTTTGCTGTTGAGGTGCGTCTTACCCAGAAGACATCGTAAATGAGCAGTCCTGACAGCAGCAGGCAGGAGACCTTCAGACTGGGGAGTCGGACAAAGGCTATCATGGCGACACATAAGCCCATGGCTAAAGCTGCAGAGAGGAAAAGCACAAGAGTTCACATATAAATAGAAACTTGCTTTACAAACTTAAATAAGTTGCTGGGATCATGTTATGATTTCCAAAAGATTTGAACTATTCTGCATATGCGCTACTATGGAAGACTGGCAGCCATAAATATCAAATGAAATAATTTGAAGTTTCCATTCAATGTCGCTTTATTAAAGAAGATATTACATCTTATGAAAACCAGTCATTTTAAATGCCAGTAATGTATTATAAAGCTGCCGACTGATAGAATTCCTTCCTCTGTTAGAATAAAGTGCTGTAAAATCCTGAACTATAATTTTTATCCCATGAGTCATTCTGAGTTTATTCATCCCCAGAAGGAGGATAAAACTGAATTTTGTCTTGTAACATAATTACCAGCTAGATCTCAGAATGTCACAGCAGGAGTTTTAGTGCATTTTCTAAAAGGTTAGTTTGAATATTAGAAAAAATTGTCTGGAGACTCATATTGCTCATTTCTGATCACTTCGGGATATTTTTTTGATGTATAATGTCATTAAATGTGTATCAAACATGGTCCCGCAGCGCTGAGGGATGTTCAGATTCATGTGTTACACAACCTGCTGCAAAACTGCACATTAAAGAAAAACCTGAACCGAGTTTAAGCTCTTTGAATGGAAATATATAAAAACCCTGACTGAAAAACACACCGTCCATGAGAAGCCAGTGTCCGGTCAGCACCCAGATGAGAACCAACATGACGGACAGGGAGAACGACAAGAGTTCAGCCAAAGTGAAACGTCCACAGCAGCCAAATGAAATCCTGCGTTAAAGAGAGTCCACGTGTAAGTGACACACTATGCTCAAATGAAGCGTTTACAGTTCAGTGATGAGCTAGTTTATTAGTAACAGATAGTTCAACAATACTGTTGACATAAAAAAGCTAGTTTATTATAGCCACTGGGCAGTCGTTCAAACGGCTGCTTGGTTTAAAAGATTTATGAGAAGAAAAACAACAAACAGGTTTTCGCTAAAAATATTCAGTGTGTGTAAGTGGTAGAAGGAACTAAATGCAGAGCAGAACATGCAAGGTTTTAGGTAGTTAAAAGTTATTTTTCGGTGTGTAAAGCAAGAAATATTTAGAGCTTGACTGATTTTAGTCAGCTAAAAATTGCCACTGTTAATAATTGCCCATTGGCCATACCTATACATACTTAATCAGTTACCCAGTAGGCAAATGAAGCTACAGCAGCAGCTGCTGCAAACAACTTCCTGCAGCCAACAGTTTATTGTATATTTTGGTGAGAAGGCTCTTCTAGTTCCATCCATCCATCCATCCATCCATCCATCCATCCATCCATCCATCCATCCATCCATCCATCCATCCATCCATCCATCTTCTCTGCCCCCTTTTTCCTTTCTGGGCTGCGAGGAGCAGCAGTCACTGTTGATTGCTGGAGACAGTGAGGCGGGGGACATCCTGGACAGGTGTCCAGTCCATCAGAGGGACGCATACAGACAACCAATCATTCACACTTTCACTCACACCTCGGGACTCTTTAGGGTTACCTTAACATGAATGTTTTTGGTGTGTGGGAGGAAAGCGGAGTATCCACACAGAAAGGGCCTCCAGACCAGGAGATGATCCTGCAACCTTCTCGCTATGAGGTGACAGCTCTAAACGCTGTGCAGCAACGCCGCCCTGGACTTCTCTATATTATTAAGTGTTATTCTAAAAGCTGGTAAATATGTTGATTGAAATGAAGCAATAAGCAGTGATTGTTAGGGTTATTTTGATCAATTAAAATGCAGATACAATAAAATCAAACAAACAAATCAATAAAAAAATGGCAAAAAAATACATCGACCAGATTCAAAATCTGTTTGGAAATGGTAATACCTGGAGAACACCTTCATCTGCATGGTGACAACATGCAAATCTCTATCCAGAAAGGCCAGGAGGCGATCCTGTGAACTTGCTGAGAGGTGATATCTCTAATCATCATGTCACTGTGCTGATAAAATGCTGTTATTGTTCTTTCAGCTACTCCATTCAGTAGGGGCTGCCATTATGAGTTAACTGGGTTCAAAAAGTACAAATTTTGCCAAGTAAAACCTCTTTTGGTGATTTGACAAAAGTAACGTCAAATTGTTCTACTAAACAGAACAGGCATTTTCTATTTTTGTATAATTGTTTTGTGCAAAATGGATGATTTTGGTTCAATAACTTTTAGGTCATTTGACCCAGTGACACCAAACTGATGTGAAAGTATTTTACTAAACAGGACAGATGATGCATTCTCCTTTGTATTTGATTTTTAGGCATTTTCTTTTTTTTCCTTCAATAAAAGGTCATGAGACCTAAGTGTCATGTATATAAGAGCTGACAAAATCAAGCACCAGTTCTTGAGCTTCATCTTAAACTATTAACATGTTCTAATGTTAACATGTTCATTTAGTAATACCTACCTTAAAGTTTTTATACATTTGGTACAGGGATTATTTCTACTTTATTATTAAAAATGACATTTTAATATTCAGCACTCAGACATTTTTCTTCTTACTCCATCACAAACTATTAGTTGTAGATGGAACAATAAAACTGAAACAGTAAATTGATAAACATGCTTGTTAAATGACACAGGTCTTCTCACTTACTCCAAAAACTACTGAAGCCCCTGAACTTGAATAAAATATTTGGTAATGGTTTTACGTCAGATACCCTTACAGCCTGAGCTTGAACCGGCAGCCTTAGCATTACTGACCACCGAGCTCCCGCAGCCCTTAGAAACAAAACCTTTCAGTTAAAAAAACAAACAAAACAACTTTATACTGTATAGAAAATAAGAGAAACATTTTCATCTATTTTAGCAAAGTAGATTTCTACTGTTTATCCACCATTATTACTTGATGACCTCATTAGTTTTTATATTTTAGAGTTACAGATCACTTTACGCTTCATCATGCCTAAGACGAGAAGGATATGCTAATACACTGACTCACTGAGCTTTACGGATGTTTGTGAAAGGTACCAAACAGCAAGGAGCAATTTTAAAAGCCACAAAAAGCCACATGATTTCCTTACTTGTTCTGCGGGGAGCAGGGTCTGGTCAGATACTGGCACATTGGCAACAACAGGAATGCAAATGCAATTGTAGCAAGAACTGAGGAGAGGAACAGAAGCACAGCAGTGAGACCTTCAACCTAATACACCTTGACTGCTTGTTGCACTCTTTTCTGTCTGTTTAATGGGGCACATAATGGTCTTCGGTTTCAAGGAATGCCTACTGTGTAACCACTGAACAGAAATGTGAAAGCTCTATAATAATTCTGCATGAAGAGTGTTTTCATATTAAGCTGTAGTTACCTGCAGTGCAGATGGTGAAAACCACCTGTACTGAGTCAAAGAAGAAGAACATGACTAGCAGAGACACAGAAGCTCCTATTGGCAAAAACAGGGCCTGCGTTGAGTCTATAGTTTGAATACCTGAAAAATATTGAAAAAATAAACACCAGAAAGCTTAAAATACACAAAATATGAAGACTAATTTCAAAAACACAAACAGAGAAGACAGTCAGTGGTATTAATCTAAAGATATATTTTTCTGCAACTTCCAAATATTTTATGCTCTAATTATTTCACACTTACTGTTGTTTGTGTTACTGTTATTAAAAGACCCTGTCGTTGAAGGGTTGCCATCTTTATCCTTCTCCTGGTTTTCACAATCCATGTTTAATGACCTGCGACAAGGAGAAAACAGGCCAGTGAGGTTTGAATTCTGACAACAGGTGAAATGACATTTTATTACATATAAATAAGTATTTTTTTCTTTTGCCAAAAAACAATAACAATAAATGAATGACTTTTTTAAAGAGTCAGCCACTGACTGAATATTTTATATTCTTAATTCTGAATATGAACATGTTTCTGTAAACTGTGTAAATAGTGTCAATAGTGTTTAATTTTCATTACAAAAAACAGAACTCTGAAATTCCTAAAGTCCAGTAAACAACTTTTCTTCGAATGAAACAAAAACTTGACTATAATTTGAGAAAATATACATTAGGTTCAATGTTTTGCTTCCTGTATGAGGCAGAGATAATGTGCTTCATAAGTTACAGACGGTTTCACTCAGGCCAGTTAAGATTTATTCATGAACGCTCACCTGAAACTGCCGTAGACAATAAGAAGGATTGAGATCAGGAAGGTGGACACCTGGCTGGAATCAACAAGGGAGTAAGCCCTATAAGCACAAGAGACATAAAAACAGTTTATTTTAATGAAGACAAAAAAGTGCAATAAAAGTTTAACATAACCTTCAGCTTTAAGAGGATATATAGTATAAAAAATGCTTTTTCTCATTATGAAGTCAGGCAAAAAGTATAAACCACACCCCCTTTTTTTAAATATCTCATGCTTGGTGGACAAAGACAACATAAAAATCTTGTTCATTCGTATATATGCACACATCTCTACTGAGAAAATCAAAATGACTATACAACATCTTCTACTGTCAGTGGAAGCAAGGTGGATTGATTTTGGGTGGAAAGACCATGACATACAGTAGTTCATCAGACAACTCATTTTTCATCTGTCAGTTCTGTCAACCTTCACTGAAGACAGCCTGACTATCTCCTTCAACAGACGGTGCTCTCATGCAACATGCAATTGAAAAATATCATACAAGCTGATATGATGCTTTAAAATGAATAAAGAATTAAAAAATCGGATTGCTGTTTAAAATTAAAACAGTTTGGTGTGGTTGAAGCAATCATAGTTGGTCGTAAGAGGGCCCAGTGGCACTGGTGCATGATGACCTTGCTTCTGTCTGCCTGCCTCAGGACAGCTGTGACTACAATGTAGCTTACCACCATCAGTGTGTGAATGTGTGTATGAATGGGTGAAGTGCTTTGGAGTCCTTGGATTTAATAAAGCACTATGCATATAAAATTTCAGGCTATTCACCATCCAACTCCTCCCGTTAAGGCAGCCCCTCACTCCTGACCCAGAAAAAGCAGTTCAACTCCTTCCAATTGAGGACCATAACTTCAGATTTGGAGGTGCTGATCCTCAACCCAGCTGCATCACACTCAGCTAAGAACCACTCCATTAAGAGTTCGAAATTATGGCACAAACATATCACAAGAAAAACGAGGAAAAAAAATTGTAAAAAATAAAATAAAAATAGTCAACTTCATTCCAGAAATAATGATTATGCAGTACTGTCTGTGTAAACTAACCAAGTAAGTTTATTGATTTAAAACAAAAGCCTGTGTGTTGTGCATCTGAACAAAACTGGGTCAGCAGAGTTTAGTTTAATTGATTCATTATCCCAACAGCCTATTTTATGATATTAAAAACATAAAAATCTTTTTCTGCAAACAAAAAGCACATAAATGAGTATTTAGAATGCATGCCTATGCATAAACTAACTGCTGACTCTTAATAAACAAAAAAAAAATGTTGCTGTGTTGCACAGAGCTCAACACAGTCTGGTGCCCGGAAATCAATGCACTACATAAAATTCACAACAAAGCCACCAAGAAATGAGTGAAAACAGTTTAGTGGAAAGATTAGAATTGCAAATTGTGGTGCATTTATTGAAAATAATTGAGAGAAAAGTTATTGATCATAAAAATCAATGAAACAAACAGGACAAATCATTAAAAAGATACACACTAAACTGTGTCCCTTTGAAAAGTAAAACCAGCTCATAACAATAAAGTGTTGATTCAGCCTAATTTTTTATAAATACTGCTGTAATCCATCTTTGCAATTTTGTTATCTTGGCTACTTACAAGGCTTAACAGATGTAGATTAAAGTGATTTAAAATATATCTATTAAAAGGGGGCACACACACACAAAACATTTTTCTCTCTGGTAGAGTACATTTAGGTGTCTAAAGTCAATGTCAAAAAGAAACCTGAGAATGAAATTATTTTATTCAGGAAAATATATTAATTTTAAAGGCAAAAGCAGATATAAATATAAAAGCAAGTCTAAGCAGATTTAATGAACAACTGCAAAACCTTAACAAACTGCTTGTTTTTATATTTTTTACACCTTATTATGCAATACCCACATGTCTTAATGTTTCACTTAATTCTACTTTTACATTTTTATACTACAGTTAATGCAGCAAGACTGAAATGGTCTATGTTGCAGAAAAATATTGAAAATCAAGTTAAATTTGGACAAAATAAAAAATAGATATATATTTTTAGAAATTTACAGATACATACCAGTATCTTTTAGAAATGAAGCGTAATCTTTAGTTTTATTTCAGTAATGATATCTATAACTCTTCCAGGTTTTTCTTTCCAGTAAATAAAACACATAAATTCCAAGAAAGTAAAATATGTAACAATAGAAAAAAGACATTTTCGGTTTTGCCCTGTACAGTGGTGTAATATGTGTTAACATGCAAATATAGTAAGATGCTGAAGTAAGAATAAAATCATTGTATTTAATAGAAACTGCCATACTTTTTACTCCCACAGGTATGTGCAAATAAAATGTAAATAGGCTGACACAGCAACCCAGTGAGATAGCTTACACTGCTTGAACCAGTATTCCAGAACGTTCAAAATATGACGCTATCTGCTGAAAACGAGCCAATAAATCTGAATAAAAAAATCAAAAACTTGTGGAACTTCACATATGCAGCCCACATTTTAAACTGCTGCTCGACTTGGCAGAGTGAGGAAAACAAGCATGCAAGGGTCACTCTTTAATTTAGCCACAGTTTGGTACTTCTAATAAAAGAATACTCATATGCGTAATCTGGAGCACAGTCGTAAACAAGATCTGACCTTATTTTTTAAAATGTACAGCATTTTCTAGGGCAAAAAGTAGGTTCACATATCCACATGCCTGAATTTTTGAGAAACACACGTTTGACCGATCTATTAAACTCAGCAGCAATAGTTATTGAGTGCTGGCTGTAATTAAAACACAAAAACATCTTAGCTCTGCTTGTGCAAAACAGTCACACACATTCTTAGTGGAGTTTAAAAAACAAAAATCTGCTTCTGATAACTGCATTTGGCAATCCCATAGTTCATTACTTAAGATTTCATATTGTAGATGCTAAATTAGATTTCTGTCACACGACACTAACTCAAAAATTTGAGTCAAATGTATCTAGTTCCTGTGAAGAATGTTTAGAGAAAAATTAAACTGTTTACTGTGGGAACAGGACATTGACGCATCCTATAGTTTTGCACCGGTCTTGTGTGTCCACCACAGGGCACCTCATGACTGAAAACCACACTCAGCATGAATTATCTTCACAAATACAGCTAATTACAATAGCGCGTTGTATACCAGACCCCTGGTCGTAAAAAATCTCTAACCACATAGCTGTCACAAATATGACAATGTGTTCAGTCAGCTTCTATTTAGATTGTAACCTAAAAATGATCCATGTCTTCGAAGGAATTCGACTTGAAGCATTCATATTAACGATTAGAAAAGTGACCTTGTTCTTCTGCAGGCTGACGTTAATTATGCCACTGTTTCACTGTCAACACAGCAGGCAGCTAGACAGCTAGTTTAATCTACCACGGGCCTCATTCATATTCTGGTATCGAACTGCTTCGTCTGAATTCTGCGCACAGAAGCCTGCAGAACATGAGTGAGATAGATGAATGGAACATTTAAAAACAAAATACAATCACGGACTGTTGAGACCTGGCTGACAGCCCAAAGTACCATAAGACGCCCTTGTTTACTGACAGACTAGGTTTTCAATAACAATTCCAATACCGTCCTCCATCAAACCGTCGGCATGCATGACTTCACCACTGAGGGCCAGGTTAACAGGCCACAGCGAAGATTTTTAACAGAGGCTAAATGTGTGACTGTTTTGATTGAGCCTCAGAAATACATGATTGACAGACGGAACATTCACTGGTCACCCGGTCGACCTGATGTTTCTGGTAAATGAGGGATCAGCTGGTGCCTCTGCTATCTGTTCCGATCAATAATGGGTTAAATTATTTAAGAAAGTTGCCAACATTTGTTGTACAACAGAAATAAACATGTCTTTTCTCAGTTGATGCTTTTCTGTGCTTTTTTACGAATGTGATAAACACAAAGCTTACCTCTAGCTTTGCTACCTATAGCAAATAATCAAAATCCATCCATCCATCCATCCATCTGTACCCACTTCCCCGTTTCCAGGTCACTAGTGCCAATGTCCAGTTGTCACTGAGCGAAGCGTGGAATTTGGTAATCATTTTGATCATCAATTTCCATTTTGAAGAAGTACTTTTAAAAATGCTGGTATCGGGCCTGATACTGATACAGCTAACGGGACATCAGTAGTTTCTACTTCTAGTTCTTTGTCGAGTCATAATTACAAGTGCAACCAGAAATCTACAAAATCTTTCAGTTCTCAGCTTGAATCGTTTGCAAACAGGCACGTCTGTAAGGAAAACCGAATGGCATTTGGGAACATTCAACAGTCAGATGGCTTTACAACACTGCCGTTAGTTATCACTGCATTCTAACTGTGATCAGAAAATTATAATCCCTGTTGTGGAATTTTTCTTTTATAAAAGAGGCGAGAAATCCATTCAATGAAGACTCAGAGATCGATCTTCAGTCTTTGTGCCATTTATTCGGAGACAGAAGTGTTTGAAGTCCCTTCATACCCACAGCAAGGAGAAGAGGCTCGAGCATTGTTAGACGTGAACTTAAATACACACTTCAGACCAGAAATATACAAAACTTGACAAGTCAGAGATTCCGGCAAGACACAGAGATGGTCATACGGGTGTATCTGCTGATAAAGAGGAACTGACCTATTTCTTTTTTTATCCTATATTATTATTTGTGTACAGAACATGTTTTTCAGCATGTACTCAGAACTGGACAATAAGACAGAGTTATCAATGGACACAGTACAGGCATAAATTTTCCATGACATCTCACAAACAACAGAACAGCCGTTCATCTTCTTTTAGACAAGAGGATGGTGCATTTCTGACAGTGTCTAAATATTACTGTTTTTGTTCAGTAAAACTACAAAAGTATAGACGTATCTAAACAGGGGTATAATCTTTATCATTCTTCTCCAAGCAGATCCAAGTCAGCTGGTATTTTCAAAACCTGACAAACAGCCAGGAGAGACAATCACTACAAGTCCCAATCAGCAGACGTGTAATGAGTATGAAACCAACTGATTTCTAAATACTGTGCAGCTGTAATACTCAGTATTGTTTATTGTTATATTTAAGATAGCAATCATCTTACCAGCAAAACGTCAAAGAGAATCAGGTGTTAATATACAAGTAATATTTATACACTGCTCACAAAATTAAAGGAAACACTAAAATAACACATCCTAGATATAGATTAAGTAAATATTCTCATTGAAAAACTTTATTATTAACACTGTGGCATTGATTGAGAAGAAAATAACACAAAAATATCAATGCAAATCAAAATTATTAAACCATGAAGATTGGGAATTGGATTTATACTCAATATGAAAGTGAAAAAGAACATGACAGGCTGATTCAATGCCCGTGAATATTCCTCAAGACAAGTCTAAATGAGGTTCAGTAGTGTGTGTGGCCTACATGTGCCTGTATAACCTCCTGACAACACCTGGGCATACTCCTGGGCATACTCCTGATGAGACAGCAGATGTTCTCCTGAGAGATCTCTACCCAGACCTGGATTAGAGCATCAGTAAACTCCTGAACAGTTTGTAGTGCGAAGCGGCATTGGTGGATTGACCAAAACATGATGTCCCAGATGTGCTCAATTGGATACAGGTTTGGGGAATGACCAGGCCAGTACATAACATCAATGCCCTCATTATGCAGGAACTGCTGACACACTTCAGCCACATGAGGCCTAGCATTGTCATACATAAGTAGGAACCCAGGGCCCACTGCACCAGCATATGATCTCACAATAGGCGCTTTTCCACCGACCCGGTTCCACCCCACACCACACCACACCAGTTTTCAGCGTTTCCACTGCGGTTCCGACCCTCCTCTCGGCACCGGTTCTAGTACCACC
>JAVKLF010000033.1:13668654-13685371 GCA_034783495.1 Millerichthys robustus
AAAACCACCAGGGCCGGTGTGGAGCCGTGTAGTGTGGTGTGGTGTGGAGCCGTTCTTGTCGGTGGAAAAGCGCCTAGGGTCTGAGGATCTCATCCCAGTATCTTATGGCAGTCAGGGCCCTTCTGGCTAGCACATGGAGGTCTGTGCGACCATCCAAAGAAATGCCTCCTCACACCATGACTGACCCACCACCAAACTAGTCATGCCGGAGAATGGTGCAGGCAGCAGAACATTCTCCACGGTGTCTCCAGACTCTGTCACGTCTGTCACATGTGCTCAGTGTGAACCTGCTTTCATCCATAAAAAGCACAGGGCGCCAATGGCAAAGTAGCCAATTTTGATGTTCCCTAGCAAACGCCAACCATCCTGCACAGTGTTGGGCTGTAAGCACAGGGCCTATATGTGGATGTCAGGCCCTAATACCACCCTCATGTAGTCTGTTTCTGACAGTTTGTGTAGAAACATGCACATTAATGGCCTGCTGGAGGTCATTTTGTAGGGCACTGGCAGTAGACTTCCTGTTCTCCTTGCACAAAGAACGAGGTAGCAGTCCTGCTGCTGGATTGTAGTATGCTATGGACACTGTGCTGAAAGACACAATCTTCTTGACACCACTTGCATTGATGTTCTTTCTTGGATTAGCTGCACTACTTGAGTAACTTCAGTGGGCTTTAAAAAAATGCCTCATTCTACCTCTATGCATGACAGCACTGACAAAATGAAGTGACTAAAAATTCAACCAGAAAGGACAAGCAACAGAGAAATGATTTATGGTCACCACCTGCAGAATCACTCTTTTATAGGTGTAGTTTTGCTAATTGCCTCTCATTTCCACCTGTTGTATGTTCCATTTGCACAGCAGCAGGTGAAATTGATTCACAATAAGTGTTACTACCTAACTAGTGGCATTGACTCCACAAAAGTGTAACTGAATTGGAGTTGCATTGTTTTGATTAGGTGTTCCCTTTATTTCTTAGTGTAGGTCAGACGATGCTGACCAGAACTCAACACACATACGCAGAGCATACTAACAGTGGAGAATTTTTTAAATTTTAGTTTAAGAAATTATTATAAAAAAAAATATGTGCTGCCTAAAACCACTGATATAGACAAATTGTCATAAATTGGCATTATCAATGATGACTCATTAAATTAAGTGGGCAGTTACCCATCAAAATGACAAGTCACATGAATTCATAACATTTAAAAAATACTTCAAGACTTAAATATTCAATATTCATCCATCCATCCATCTTTTATCTTAACCCGCTTCTTCCTTTCAGGGTCACAGCTGTCACTGGTGCCCATATCCAGCAGGCACAGTGCGAGCGGCGGGGTACACCATGGACAGGTCCCAAGTCCATCACAGGGACTTATAAATATTATAATATAAAAATATTATAAAAATCATTGCCCGTTTCTACTAGTCTGGACAAAAAAAGCTACATCCAGACAAGAAAGCTATTTTTTTTCTAATGCAAAAAATAATAATTTAAAATTCTGTCAGGACAGCATTGTCAACATTTCTGACAAGTCAATTAATTGACCTACAAAAAGAACTCAATAGATGGAACACTGTTTTTGATGTCAGTGCATATCTATTACACAACTTAAAACTGGACCTGCACAATGTTGGCTTAGATGCTGCAAATCAAAGATACCCTCTGTTCATTATATACACAAAATCTAAAAGGAGTTCTTTTACTCTTCATGTTTAAAAAAAAATAATAATTTGAATGTAGAAAATAGGCAAAACCATAAAATAAAATGGTTTGTTTGTCAAATGTTCATGGTAGTGAGGGATAGGGTCCCAGTGTAACAACTGAATCAAGCCCAAAAAGACAGAGAAAAAACAAATAGGATGAAGTCATTAATGAAAACTGTGTAGGCCTGCTCCCACTTTATATGCCCTTTGTGACAACAAATGTCTTCACCAGAGGAAGCAGTACTTTCAAAGCTTTGTCTGAATTGTGATTGTTGAGGAGTTCTAGCTGAGAAAGCATTTACTTTTAGTAATTGCAAAACCAAAGAAAGAGGAAGAGAAACTAGCATTATCAGATAACATACCTGCAGCTGTAAAGTTTCTGCATATCAACCCATAACTGGACCATAAACTGTATATTACCAAGTATTAAAGAGAACTTGCTGTAGTGACCTATTTAGTCAGCAATATAATAAAATTTGTGAAAAACAAAATATAAATGAAACATAAACAAACATCTGTACAAATAGATTACAAAATAGTGTTGCAAACAAAATATGTTTTATGTACCACCATAACTTGCCTCTTTTGTTATTTATGAGGACCAGTAGAAGCAGGTATGTGTTTAAAAACCACTCAATGGTATTGCACAAATCAGTACACCAACAGCATTACTATCAAACAAAGCGTGTTCTATCATGGCTTGTCTCTCGGTGACACAAAAACATTTGCCTGGCTCTGTACCTACTTGTGCAGAAAAAAAACAGAGAAGCAGAGCAGCTGAGTCTGTGAGTGCAGCGCGAGAAACACTAACAGATGTAAAATAAGGTTGGGTGGTATCCAATCTTAGAACTCATTAAATCTCCCTAAAATTACAGCAGTGGAGAATATCATCATCTACATAAAATTGCTTGTGAAGTTGTAGTATTATGTAATTTTAGGGTCTCTTGAAAAGAATTTTGCTAAAAAATTTTTTTTATATATATATATATATACACACACACACACACACACACCATACTTTTTTCTTAGAAGACATGCAAATATTGTTTTCCTCATTGTTTTTGCATTATGAAGCAATTTAACAATAAATCAATGGCTGAAAAAATTAAGCTACATAACCAAATTTCCCTATTTCTGTGGGAAATGATAGCACTTGATCAGATTTGTGTAGAGGATGCAACAGGTTTATAAAGTCTCCCATGATGCAGAAGACTTGGCTTAAAGGTAGACCAGAAAAGAGATTGTCTTCTTTGTGGATTGCAGGCTCTTTACCAATTAACGCTGCTTCTTCTTCCTCTATGTTGAGACACGCTGTTTCTGCCTCAGCAGTTTAGTAGCAAGAGATTGTCCAACTTCAACATAGTTTAGGGGTGTTTAGCTTCATCAGCGTCTTTATTTTCTTCAGCCTTCACTCTGAAGGCCCGAGCACGATTGTGAATGTTTGTGACAAAAACTAATGCATAGTGGCACCAAAGCTGGGATTTTCAGTTTAAAATGGATGTTACGGACAAGAGAATAACAAATTTGCCATAATCAATACATATTAGCCAAGGGTTGATTGACACTAAAGTAACAACAATTTTCAATATTTTTCTGCCACCATACATGTAAGTTTCAGATTAACAGTATTAGTGCCTTGAACCACCACTATTTTGACACAAATCTGACAAATAACCTCCTTCAAGTAACTGCCTGCCTAATCGCTTTTTCATTTGGCTTAAATCAGAAGCCCTAAGAGGTTTTGTGGTGTTTGGTTTCACAGTTAATTCTCTGATGTAATAATCAGCCGATACATACAACCGGTAAAATGTTGAAAGTCGATTTTCTTAAAATAATGTAAGAAGAAAGTGCTAATATGGGGAAAATTTGAAAATGGATATTGAAACTAACAGTTTTTAAGTTTCACCATGCTGTGTTATCTTAATGTTGTTGAAGACCTAAATTATTGCATTCGGTTCATAGTGTATGTTTAAATATAAATGTTCACAAAACATGAAAAGTTTTTTTAAAAGGTTATAAAACTTGCAACTACATATTGACAAAAATCGACATCTCCTCTTTGGATGCTGTGAAAAAGTAAAATAAAGAAAAAGCTCATAAAACCAGCTTCAAAATGCAACTGCTCTCTTTCACTCTTGAATTTCTACAGTTCTGATGCAAAATGCTGTCATAAAATATAAAGTAAAAACAGCTATTTAAAGAAATACAGAAATACTCTTGGTCGTTGGCTTATATGGGGTAATTAGAAGAAAAACTAAGATGTGCTGAAGTTTGCTTAGTACAAAAGCTGAAACCAGCACCCTAAACAGTACTATTTTGAGGCTGCATTTTCAGCATTGTGTTCCAAGCTTGTATGAAATACTTTTTTTGTCCCTTTTAAAAAGGGCTTAATTGTTAAACATTTTGACAGCATCTCTCGTAAGTAGCTAACCTTCATGTTAGTGAAAGGATTAAATGCACATACAGTATCTTTAAGAGGTGTAGATATTACTTCTTGAAGTCTGAAACAGCCAACATTACTCTTATTTACAACATTAATCAAGTCCAGCAAAAGCTACACTGTTCACCAAAGAAATGCAAATACAACTTTTTAAGTACAAACATCTCACTAAATGAAATCTTTATTTCTGAGAGATTATTCACACGAGCTCTAGGTGGGCTTTGTATATCAAAAAGACAATCAGCATGAGAAAAAATATATATCATAGTAACTGATATAGTTTTCTCTCTGTGATGCAATCAACTGCCTTTCAGTTGTGTAAGATAGGTGAGGGGAGGAGTTCTTCAAGACGTTTATGGTCATTATCAAACTTTTTATTTTGTAAAGACACGTCAGTTATTTGTACATTTTATCGATCAGATAAAAGAGTTGGTCGATACATGTCTTGAAGTTGAGGAACAACACCTATCTTTCTTTCTAAGGTAACAGTTTTGATACTGAACATTTCAAGATGCTACAAAAGTTAGCATGTCAACAGGTGTAACTACTGAGAAGGCTAACAACACACCTAATCAATTAACATCGACTAATCACAGTCAGGAGTGCGTCTTTGCCTCAGGTTGAGGAATTCAGGTATCTAGGAGTCTTGTTTGTAAGTGATGTTAGGATAGAGCAGGAGATAGATCGACAGACTGGTGCTGCAGTAATGAAGTCTGTCACGGTGAAGAAAGAAAGTCAGAAGGCAAAGCTATTGGTTTACTGTTTCATCTACATTCCAACATTCACCCGTGGTCATGAGATGTGAATTGTGATGGAAAAAATAAGAATCTGAATAGAAGCAGCTAAAATGAGCTTCCTTTGTGGGGTATTTCTGGACTCCATCATCCAGGTAGAGCTGGGAATGGAGCCACTGCTCCTCCACAATAGCTTCAGCTGAGGTGGTTCAGAGATCTGATTAGGGTGACTCTAAGGGTTTTCCAATTACACCCCACTGGAAGACCCTGGGGCAGACCCAGGACTTGCTGCAGGGATTATGTATCTTCTCTGATTTGGGAATGCCTTAGGAAGAGCTGGAGAGTTTCACAAGAGAAAGGGATATCTGAGTTTACTTTCTGAACCTTTTAATTCATGACTCAATGAAAGATAAAACAGCCGAAAATGGATGGATGGACTCGAAATGTTACTTTACAAAAAACAGAACAGCAGAGAAGTTATATTCTGCACAATAAGCACAATTACTTTAGAATTATAAATCAGCTATAAATAAATAACAGCCTGTAGACTGTGGCGTTTTAGCTGACACCATATTTTAAAGCAATATATATATATATATATATATATATAAATTTTCTCAATACATATGATTAAATTAAAAGCTTTTTGATATTAGACACCATCATAAAGAAAATATATATATAAATGAAACTGTTCACAAACAGTTTTAAAACCTGTCCTGAGCTGAAAAAGCTGACCAACAAATTTTAAACAGTGGCTTGTTTCATACATTCAGAACCTCATACCAATCCATGCCCAGTTAGGACACATACACAAATTTAAGATGAAAATAGCTTTTTGTTAAACATAAACTGAAACTCTTTAGACAGAATATCATAATTAGAATTAGTTATGAAAAAATAAAACCAATCAAGCAATCGGTTTCTGATGTACACTGAATTTAAGGAAGTACAATCATCCGGCTTTTACTTTTAAATTATAGATGAAGAGGAAGTGGTTTAAAGATCTTCTAAAAATCTATAGTTATGGTACAGAATTCAACATTACTGAAACACTTCTAAATACATGTGTTAGAGTACTATGAAGAGAACTTCTATGTCCTGATAATAAATATGGTTGTTACTTTTAATTACTGGTATTTGAAAAGGACACATCATCAACTAGTTGTACACCTGACAACAATCTGATAGTAACAATCCTAGCATCAATACCACATACCTACCACAATCATTAGAAGACCAATGATTTTTGGTGAAGGTGTATCTGAATTGTGAGTAAGAAGAAATTGGACTGAACCAAAATTAGGTTTCTTATGTTTACATGCCTTACACCTATGTTACATGTTAATACAAAATATTTTAGCCATTCTGCTTATAGAAAACTTGTCAAATAAAACATTTTTGGTAAACTGGTCCGGTTTAGTAATCATTTTATATTATGCAAATAAGTAGCAACATGTCAAACCTTTGTACTTTCGGACAGAATGGTTTGGGATACTCGTATACAACACTGTCACTTTTATTGATACATGACACAAAAAACAAGTAGACTCGGCCTCTGTAACTTTACCTACATTGAATAAACTAGGCCTTGACAAAGTGGTCATTTTCATTCATGGGACAACGCTCCTCTTTGTAAACTAGTATCTTCGTTAAAATCTACACCTTTACAAGCAATGACACGAAACCTTAATAATATCAGATTTTAGCATGTATTCAACACAAAAACAAAAAATTGACTTGTGACAAACAGCTGTCATATAACAATACAGAAACAGTCATTTCTTTCTGTCAAGACTGCGATGCTAGTTTAGCATAACCTTTGTTGCTGTATGCAGTCGGTCGACGACAAAACATAGCTAACGTCAACTACGCTGCTTCGTACCGTCAAACTAACTTGCTTTCATTGAACCAATTCTCGCTTTTCACTAAACTTTTATTGTTATTCTAAAAGATAATATAACACACTTCCCAACAAACCCAAATGAGCAATTCAAGCCGTCATCGGAAGGGCTAACTCTTCAGCGTTCGCTCACAATAGCATCCTTGGATTTGACCGCAGCTGAATAGTTAGCATAGCGTTAGCCGCAGCTAGCTTGAGAGACTGGAGGAAAAACATTATTGTGTGTGTGTCATATTTTAGTCACTACACGGTCACGAATCAAATGAAACAGTCACCGTTACGACACAAATACATGCATGAGAAAACAGACGTAAAATTCAATGTCTTTAAAGCAGAATGAAGTCGAAGTTGGCAACAAGCTAACAGGTAGCTACTAATCGGTAGCGCAACGCCTGTGCGCACTCACCAAGAGGAATAGCCTTGCTCCGCCATATCGCCGAAAACAGTGGGTTCCGCGGCTTTGGCTAACAGATTCAGGTCCCGGTGTCAACCCGTTGGGACCGGGGAGATGATTTCTGATTTTCCTTCGCAATCCGCCGTCCTAGCAGTCCCTTTTAGGTGGCAACATGATACATTCCGGGAGCAGCTAGTGATCACTAGCTGAATTTCTTACCGATTGAAAATGAGAGAATGATGGTTTGCTATCGGTAGGTGGACAAGACAAAGCACCCCGAGAAAAAAAACACACAGAGATGTTATTTCGTCGTCGGTTTCACTAATGTCTTGCCGTCACCCCAGCCTAGAAGGCTCGGTCCGCAACGATGCTACACCCACTGTAAATCCATACTTTGTCCGAGGTATCCAGAGTAAATTCGGAAATTCCTCACGTCTGCGCCTCTGGCTGATATTGAAGACGCTCAGCTTTGTTTTCTATAGCGAGCCCTCGTGAACGCGCAAAATCACCCTGCCGTAGGTTTACACGGAGGACGCGCACTAAACGCTGTCATGCTCCGAAAACATCGCAATTATTTCCTTTTTAAACCGCCAGCAATGCTGCCCGTCGAGCTCACACCTCCAGCTGAAGCTCTTACATCACGTAGACTGCAAAATACAACATTAAATAACAAGATTAGCCAGACAGAATTGTGCCATTTAGTCTCAAAGCAGATTTTGTTCCATTTTTAAATCAGATTCGATTGCATTTTTGAGTCACTTGCACTGAAATAGACAGGGGTATTTTGTGCAAATGGCTTTAGCAGGTGCAAGTAGACTGCTTTCACAAATCTAAGCTCTAAAACCGGGACGAATGCATGTCGCCCGCCACATTTCACTCCTCAGTTTCAAACTCGTTATGCCCAATCCCAAGTGATGTCACGCTTAGACTTTAGGTTGCAAATGTTTTTCATCTATCACATAAACTTTAACTCATTACATGTAAAACTGGGTGGAGTTATTTTGTGTTTGCTAGTGTTGATTAGTTTGAATTTGGTTGACTTCATAAGCAAAAACTTGTAAATATACTGTAGCTACATCCAGTTATTGCTTTGTGAGGGTTTCAATAACATCAGCTCACTGGTTTATGATTGGCTCTTTTTTCCAACCTAACCAGTGAACCTAAACCTAAACACTAGCGCACAGATGTGGGCAAAAACATTATTGCCTTCAGCAGCAGGAAATATTATATATATAAGACATCTAAATCTAACATTTGGCATGAGCGCCCTTTACCTTCTGAACAACGTTGGTTCTACTGTAGGCACAGCTGCACGAAAGCAGAGATTTTGTAGGATTATACTTAGGTGTATAATTAACCAATTACATGGAGTTGGTTCTAATGATCATCATTTTTATGTGCAGGTTGAAACATAGTCATTAGCTGAAACTGAAAGAGCTGTAGGAGGCTTAAAACTGGGTAAGGAACCTAAAGACCCAAGGTGAGGTTCATAGATGGTTTCATGTTTCAGGTCAGAAACTGCAAAAAGTCTGAGAATCATAGATTCCAGCAAATATTCAAAGCAGATTGGAGCTTTGAAATGTGCTGTTGTCGATCATATGAAGGAGCACAAAGAAAAGCAGGCAGCATTGAGGACCACAGTGGCTGGCAAAGAAATGAAAGATACATCAGGCTCGCTTCCTTATGAATTCTGAAGAACTCTACCTGTGCCATCAGCAGCCCAGGTACATCCATCTGTCAGGAGAAGTCTTTATAGAAAAAGTGGGGTCAAAAAGCCAAAACTCAGCTGTAGAAACAAGACAGAGCAACTCGACTAAAACAAGAACTTGGGTGGTGCTCTGCACTGATAAGTCAAGATGTAAAACTGTTGCCTCCTGCAGAAAATGATTTGTTCACTGAAAAAGCTGAAGATCTGCTCAGTCATGGATCTGTAGTGAAGTCTGGTGAAGAACCCTCACAGGTTTGGATGTACCCAAGCAGATACTTTTTTATGAGAGTAAAACCATCTTATAATGACAAATGATGGCAAAATAAATGTTATGCTCAACATTGCAAGATGCCACTCAACATATGTGATGTGAATGATTCCTTATAGCTTCCACGCTACATTTTAGTACAAATTTTGCAATATTGGCTGACTCATTGTAATATACTATTAAAACAGAAGGAAGTGGCCAAATTATACCATATTCCCATTGGGATTTGTTTCAATAATACATGATATTTTGCAAAATATTCTATAGCTTGATTAAGAATGATTGTTATTTTACATCTGTCAAAATCAAAAGCCCATTTTGGTATTAATTATATATTTATTTTTCCACTTCTACTTCTTTACAGACTTGTGTCTATATAGAAGATATGCTATGTCACAAACACAAATTATCAATAAAGTCATAGTTTACGTTCAATCTTTTTTCCTAGTCCATAGATATAATTTGCTGTTTTGATAGTTGTGACATATTATATGAACATGTTTATGAGATGAATGCTGATTGTGGCCTCCCCCCATTAGTGGCAGTTTGAATGTGCTGAGTGTATTTGCTGGAAATTTGCCTATTAAACTTATTTGTCCCCATGTGGAGAGTCTGGTTTGATGGTGGTGGAAGGCAGATCAAAAAACCACCTAAGTTTTTTCCAGAAGTGGGGTCTAACAGTCAACTCAAAACTTGACAACACAGGAGATCTGTTGAAAAAAAAAAAAAAACAACCTGTTGTGCAGTATATAGTAGATTAGGTCATAAATAAATACACAAAAATAAGCTGTGCTTTTCAGAAAATGCCCAGCTTGCAGGTGACTTGGTTGCAAACACTCAGAGTTCAATAGGACTACAACTGAAAACATAAACATTTTATCATAATGAGTCATCAACCAGTCTCCAACAGTTTCAGCTCAGTGAGATACTGCTTTAAGTCTGTGGATTTACTGTATATAAAAAGGCCATTAGGGTTTACCATGAGGGTCAGAGGGATTCCCTCAGTCCATAGAATGTAAGGGATTAACAATGTCTGCAAAGCCCTTCTTTTCTTACAGATTAGGTACAATCTGTCATCCGCAACACCCACATTCACAGGAACCCGAAACAAACAGATCTAACCAACCTTCTCTCAGCTGCTCTGTAACAAAACCAGTCCTGTGTGATGTTTAAAGACACCTTTTTAGTTTCAAACACGACGAGTCTTCCAACGGATTCATGGTCAGTTCAGAAACGTTTCACATCAGCTGTAAAAGCACCCTTTTCATTCAGGAGATCAAAAAGACTTCTTAAAGAGGCTATAACTGTAAGATAACTCCTCATTATGATGATTTATGAAACTGAAAGGGTTCTTTGTAATCATGAGCCTCTCACTTGTCACAGTCGCTTTGGATGTGACAAAAGCCTCTAACTTACCCCACATAATATAGTCCACATGATAATCATGCTAACTATGTTGTTGTTGGCATGAAAAGTGAACGTCTGAGAAGAACCCAGGTCTGATGAAAGCCTTATTTAGGCTCTTTGAAGTTGTAGTAAAAAAAAAAAAATCTAAATGTAAAGTGGGAGTAATCCCTGCAGCTGTTTACAGAAGCATAAGTTTATACACACACTCACACACAAAAAATAAAAACAAAATAACTTCTGGGGTTATAAATATATCCTGATCTAATTGACTGGTAAATCATTGCCTTGTTGGCATGTCATCATAACTGACAACATGAGTCATCATCGTGGTGCAATTTGCATTGGCTGTATTTATATTTTTGTATGTTTACTAGACACGGGTCTTTTGTGGATAAGATCCTGTGTCTAAATAAGAATATCTGTATGAATAAAAGTAAATATGTGAGGTGTCAGTATTGATGTCTTTACATGATTTTATTCACACCACACCCACCCTGCTTGACTCCGTACTTCCTTCTGAGACTCATCCTTGGTTCTGTAATTTTTATTTTTTTTTGCTACCACGTCAACTTTTGTTTTTGTTAAACAAAATGTAGTGAATTTGTGGGATACAAGAAACACAATCAATAAAACATTTTTTACATGCTTTTGCAAAAAGGAAAGATTTCTAAAAAAAATATTAACAATCTCTCAAAACTAGAAGTGCGTAGGTGCAAAAACACAAAAGTGTTCTGAATTAGGTTCATAGTTTGAAGTAAATAGGTAGGTATGTCTCTGCAGTTCTGTTAGGTTAAGACAGAAATAAAATGTCGATGTACCAGTCTATCTGTGTTCCGACTCATACAGTCATTAGTTGTGGATAAAAAAATGTTTGAAAGAATTTGCAAATTACATCAACTCTAAGGTTGTCAGGTTTTACCTGTAAGGCATGAGAAAGCGCTGTCTTCTAGAAAAGAATCACCTTTTACTCAGAGATTTCTAGGAAAGGCTCAGGGTAAGATAATGTGATATCCGTACAGAATGCCTGCCTGATTCTCCCCGAGGAGGGGGCTTTTGGTTGCGTGTCAATTGAGGCCTTGGGGCAGATTCAGGATGCATGGAAAATAGTAACGATCTCCAGAAAGAATGAGAAGAGGTGACTGTGCTGTTCCGGGACCTGCTAACGACATAAAAAATAAGAGCTGAATGTAATACGGTACGCAGTAAGGTTTAGGAATAAAATGGTTATCCCTCAGTACACTGTTCAATTCCAGAAACTGATGTTGGGTAATAATAAACAGCCTACTGTAATAAAATGTTTTGACCTCCTTGATGGAAAACATTTCACTCACTGCTTTTCCTGCAGACGTTTTGACAGAGATGACCTCATGCCGAAAAGGAAGAGAGTTGTACCCTTTGTTGTCAAACCTTGAAAATAACATTATGAGCAAAATGTTACATTCAGAGTATGGGTTGTGAGTAACTCTCAGCTACTACCACATCAATTTTCTGCAAAAATGTGTGTAAAATTCATTCATTCATTTTTTTCTGTTTTTGACATAGCAGCCATCTTGAATTGGATTGATCTGTAAATGAGGACATTTTATTTTGACAGTCATATCATAATTTCCTTTATGTTTTGAGTTTTGAACTCGAGAATTGAGCAAGCATGGGTCATAAAACTCCCCATCTAATTGGTTGAGAGGTTTGTGCATGACTGAATCATGGGCACTTGTGGTCTGATGAAACACAAGCCCCTGTGCTGATACATACACCCTGTTTTTCATTTCATTTTACAACTTCTCCAGACTTTTTATACTTTGTTGACCTTGTGACCTGCTTTAGCAAATGAAAATCCACCACAAAAAAATATCTCGTTTAAGTCTTACAGTACATTATTTAAATGAAAATCATTATAATTTGGCTCTGCAAAAAGAGTGGTCTGAAGTTATACTGGAGATACATCCAGTGAATATTTCCTTGGAGTTGCATTAAAGTCTGCCATGTGGTGCATGAAATATATTGCAAACAGATTTGATTAGCTAAATAGTTAAAAACAATATGATCTCACACTATCTGTTAGCGCTCAGAATATGTTTTAGTCTAAGCTACTATCAAACCATATTGTAGGTCAATATGTGTCAAATTAATAGAGTTAAAGCTATTTTTGTGTTAAGTTAAGTAGGTTGTAGCAGCCAACTTGATTTGAGTTGATTCCAAAAGTTAAGCAGTTATAAAATTACAATCTGCACTTTCAGTTAAAATGTGTTTCAAACTCCCAAAGACATAGACAGACTTGACCAAAAACATAAAAATACAACTTTTACACCTTTGACAGAGGAGAATGATCTGTAACTGACGTTTTGTTGCAAGAAACTAAATAAAAACGTGCAGTAAACGACATTGGCCACCAGGGGTCAGCATTTTATGTGTAACAAAAGACCAAACAAAGACAACACAGGAAGTCATATAAGATGGTGATGCCTGCAGATATTAGTCTTTTTTACATAAGTTTATTCAAACAAATATTTACCTTAAACATTATATTCTAACATTTTAAAGCTACAAACAACAAATTCCTGGTTTCTTTAGATTGATTTAAAGCATCTGAGCTCTTCTGCTCTTCTGAGCTGATGAAACAAAAAGTCTGAGAACTGCAAGTAAAGTTGTGAATCTGCAAAAAGTTCTAACTGCCAAGTCTTGTAAAAAAGCATCAGAAGTATCAGAATGAGATACTGTCTATTTGAAATTTCTTTTGCAAATTAGGAAAATTACGATATGGTTGTTTTCTCTAATCAATACAGGGTCACAATAATACATACACTCCCCTAATTCATTAGCAAGTGTTGCTAAAGATCCTACCATGTCTTGACAAGGCCAAAGCCTCTTAACTTGTTGTTGGTGATTATGATTGACCGCTACATAAATGCTGTTTTCTAAATGAAGAGTTAATATTAAGTGTCTGGGATTGCCTTCAGATTAATATTCTGTGCATAAAACCAAACTTATGCTAGGAAACCAACCAATTTAAAACACCCAGACAGAATTAGAAGCTTGTTGATGGCACCAAATAAATCATGTAGTTGAGGTGAAACCTGCTAAACCACATTTAACCAGAGATTAGTGAGAGTGTATGTACATATGAGCTTGTATGTATATAGTTGTGGATTTAGAGAAAATCCACAGTAAATTAGCAAAGTCCCAGACATTGTGTGACGCACAATGATTTCATCCTTGAAATAAAATAGTTTAAAATCAAGTCATTTTTTTTCTTTGCCCAAAGAGTATTTTTGTTTCCCACTCAGTCATATGTTATATATGGTCATGTGTTGCAGTGCTCGAAAATAAAGCTTTTGTGGGCAATCTGAAAACCAGAGGTGACTTTCACATCTCCTTTTGAAAGTGCAAAAAAAAAATCACCAATCCCTTTTCTCACAGCTCATGTAGAAAAGCACAGGTGTCATCGCAGCCACATAGTATCAAGTCATAATGTAAATATTTGCTAATCGTGTCTTATGCAAGAGTCCGTAGCCTCCAGAGGAGTCAGGAACTCTGCAGCCGCTCTTTCCTTTTGCTCTCAGGAGTCCCAGGGGGTGAACGCTTGTTTGAAGCCCCACCCCCCATGGGTTCCAGGGTTCTGTGGGATCCGGGTGCGCTGACACTTTTCACTTGCGTGATATGAGAGTGTGATCAAAGCAGGCTCATTCTGCCTGAACGATTTCTACAGGATTACGGATTAGGGAGCCGGGAAGCTGGGAGAGACACAGATGCAATCCTGAAGAGACAAGAAGGTATAGTGAGAGGTCATGGAGAACTAAAAGGTCAGATGGTCCTCACAGCTAATACCTCCAGAGATACAAGGTAAAATGAATTACTGTAACTTAGATGATTTGTGAATAAATAATTTTTAATTGGAGAAATTAAATTTTTTATGGAAATACAGTATGCCTGCTGAAATTTGTTGACGGAGCTAAACAGACATGTTGAAGCAATACAGTAACTAAAAGTAACAAACTGGTAGCTAACAGGAAAAGTTAGTTGAATGGTAGCCAAAAGTAGCAAAACCTAGTTAAAATCTGAAAATGGCAAAACATTTGCTAAAAGCAGTAAAATTGTAGCTAACAGCAAAAAGTAGTAGAATGTAGTTAAAAGCAGCAAAACAAGCCAAAAGCTGAATGAAGCAAAACATTACCCAGTCATGGAGCAGTAGTTGTTCAGCAGATAATAACTGCTAAAGTAGAGTTAGAGCCCAAAAGAAAACCTTCTTCTGTTTACCAAACAGATAACAAATTTTGGGAACCTTTTAAAAGGCAAACCGGGTTTTAAACAAACACATGGCTCATTGCCACAATGTGCTCACCAAGAGACTGCTTTTTTATATTAACAAACATCCTCTCTAAAGGCATAGCTTTTTTAAAATAAAAAAAGTATATCTCTAATGTTGAAAAGCTGTATAAACAGCTTTAGATTTCAAGTTATTGTGTCAGATTAGTTTTTGTTTTTTATTGTGTCAGCAGAGATGGGCAGCGGGAAACCACCAGCTTCATGTAAGGATGGTCTTGTCCTCATTTATGTATAGCTACTAGCTTGTCAGTCTGGTCAAAATGAAAGTTTTTTGCACCAAACCGAAACCAATCAGAGAGACATACAACAGGTAAGATAATAACTGTTCAAAATCTTTTCACAGAACCCCACCTCAAAAGATTTAAACTCTTAAGGGTTTTGAGGCATCTGTCTGTCTTACAGGACGGTTTTCAGACATTTTTAAAGATGAAGTGTTGAATACTGAAGGAGGAGGTATACCTGGGAGAAATAATGGAGGACATCTCACCACCTTGCTTACCAAATGAACAGATCCAGATAAAATGTCAGAGAAGCAAGTCCCCCCTTCCCCCTCCGTCCTATCTGACGTGTATTTGCTTTGGCCTTCAGCCAATTAATTATCTCATAGTTTATGGCCCCAGGGTTGGTGTCCAGGCAATAGCATTACACCACACACCCTGAGCAACCTGATCTGAGGGACTTGTTTCTGCTGAACAGAGTGTGATTCAAATAAGGGAGGAGACCCTTTATATGTGAAAGATCATGCAGCAGAAGTGTGAACTTTTGGTTCCTCTGCGACTGCACATTGAATTTTTGTGGCTTCAGTTTAGTTGAACAATTTAAAAATATTTTTATTTCTGTACTCATGGATTGTTGTTGTGCTCAGAGATTAGTTACAAGAGGAAGAAACACCCAGGAGGAACCACCCATTCACACCCAGTTCCATGCTGCCTTATTTGCCCAAGCCTCTATCAATTCCTGCTTATAGCCAATAGCAATAAAGGAAGTGGTCCCACTGTCACAGAATCAGTTGGCACGGAAACAGCACATTACACCATCCAGTCCCCCACCCCTCCTTCCCATTCTGTTTGTCGTCATTTCCCCCCTCCCTTCCCGTCCCTTTCTCTCTGTCCGGTCCCTTCCTCCCCTCTTTCTCACTCTGCCTTTGCATGTTTTTTTTCTCCTCATCAATGAAATCACAACCAATCGTGCTGCTTTGCTGCCATGAAGCACATCACACTCTGAAGGAACAGATTCTTTTACCTCCTCTCTGTCTGGGGAGGCTCGGATTCCTTAACTGTATGTATATTTAACCACAGTGAAAGGAGGATGCTGCAGCCATCAAAGTGTGTTTTCTCCCCGTCTCTCTGTTCCTCTCATGATTTAATCCTGACCATTTCCTCTGCTCCCCCTCTCTCCTTCTCTCTCACTCATTTTCTCTCTCTATCCCTGCTGACTCCTCCCTCCATTTCTGCCTCTCTGTCTCTGACACACTCAAACACACACATAAATCCACACCCTCCACCCCCATCGCTGCAGTGTCTCAGCTGCCTCGGAGCGAGCAAAGAGAGAATACAGAACGCTTAGAAAACAGAAGAAGAGGCCTGCTGAAAGACAGAGAGAGAGAGAGAGGGAGAAGGAGAGAGCGAGAGAGAGAGCGAGAGAGAGAGAGATGTGCTTGTGTGTGTTTGTGTGTGAGAGCCAGTGAAGATGAGGATGGTATGAGAATGAAGCACAAGAACTAGAGGTGGATTGCACACAGGCTTTCTCTCCCTGCAAAAGGGCTTGTCTGCAGTATGCTTTGCAAACGGAGGCTGGCTTGTGAACGGTAAGCTTCTCACTCTAATGTGTATATA
>JAVKLF010000033.1:13693767-13721375 GCA_034783495.1 Millerichthys robustus
ACACACACACACACACACACACACACACACACACACACACACACACACACACACACACACACACACACACAACCTTTTGGCTCAATGAGTTAGTTTCATGTCAGTAATGCCTGCGCTAGTTATTCATTTGCTGGGTTTTACCAACAACCGTTACCGTTTGCAGGAAGCGCCACATGATGCAACACTTAAAGGTTCATTTGCATCAAAGCCAGATTGATCTATTGGTCTGCAGCTCACAGCGTGAAATCGATTGTCTGCTTTTTGCCCCACATTCCTGTGTTTCAGCTGAAAACGAATTAATTTATAAACTGCACCTAGAATTTACAGGTTTCTTCTCCTAGATTTGCACCAATCTCCAGGAACACATCTGTGCTCGCTCATTGTGCTGCTTCACATGACTCTGCTTATCACACTAAAGGGTCAGCTATCAATCCTGGCTGGCTCTGTTGACTTTTAATTCCAACTGACAGCGTCTAGTCAGAGTAAATACAGTGAAAGAGGTTATCGGGCCTGTTGTAAACATGTTGGTTGGGGGAGAAAAGGGATTTTGAAAGATTATCTTTGCCATGAAGTGGCCGGTTTCATCTGGACAAAAAGTGGATCGAGGAAGTCCTGGAAACCTTCCTGGCCGGTAACATCGCAGATAATCTTTCCAGAAAGATTCCTCTCTGTGCCGCTCAGAGCTGAAAAGAACACAGCTTGACTAATTTCGAGTGAGCAAACAAGCCTGTCTGATTAAATAACGTACACATACAAAGAAATAAAATTGGGTTAGAAAACTGCTCAAATGGCTCCAAGTTCCGTTTATTTAAACCCATTTCAAAAGCGTTACTGAATGCCTTTTGTTGTTAAAAGCTGCTTTTGCTGGAGCTTCTACACTGAGGTAACAAACAGATACAACAGTCACGTCATACTGCTGCTGAGGCTTTTATGACTTAATAAGAATAATAACGTCAATTTTTTCCGCTAATAATCTTACCTACCTAACATGATTAGTGTTGATAATTAAAGCAAACAATAAATTAACTGCAGTTACGGTGGATCAGTTGGTAGAGCTCTTGCCTCCCAGCAAAGATCACCAGATTGAATCCTGTCCAGAAAATTTTCTGGGTAGAGTTTGCATGTTCTCTCTGTGCTTGTGTGGGTTTCCTCCGGGTACTCCGGTTTCCTCCCACAGACCAAAAACATGACTGTAAGGCTAATTGGTAACTCTAAATTGTCCCTCGGTGTGAGTGAGAGAGTGAGTGGTTGTTTGTCTCGTTTGTCTCTACGTGTCCCTGTGATGGACTTGCGACCTGTCCAGGGTGTCCCCCGCCCCTCACACTGTGACTGCTGGATATGGGCACTAGTGACCCCGTGACCCTGAAAGGAAGAAGTGGGTGACAGATAATGGATGGGTGGATGTTTATCATCTATCACCGAAGCTGAAGTGAAAATGTTTTGCTTGTGTGTGTGTGTGTGTCTCTGTCAAACAAATAAAAAGGCTATTTTCTTTAACAAATCAATTGATTTACTTCTAACCTTAATATTGTGTTAATAATATTCTGTCTCACCCATTTAGTTTTTGACACAGTCCAAGGTCTGCTGTGAAAGATTTTGAAGCGATGGTGACAAACCCTACCAAAACAGAGGGCTTGACTACACCGCTGCTATCAAAGAGTCACATTTCCTTAAAGCTGTTCTGCAGAGATTAAATGGCCTTCCTGATGCCTTTTTAACAATGGACATAAATGGCAGCTGTAGTTTTTTTCCGGTCCTTTCCCCCAACGCAGGTGCCAGCCCCCACGCTGCTGCCCAATTGACCTTGGCCTGCTTAGCGGTGACAAATAGGTGATTTTTTTCCCTCCTGTGGCTGGGTTTGATGCACACCCATCAGCCGGAACATTATGACCACCTACCTTATGTTGCTTTAGCCATGTTGGATGTGTGTTTGGGCAGCAAAAAATGTCAAGATGGGTGGTGATCAGCGTAAATGGACGTTTGTTCCGTGTTTATGTTATTTTTTATTAAAGCTTTAAAAATCCTCTAAAGTGTGCAATCTCGTGATTTATTTTGTGATCTGGTAGTGTTTGGAGTATGTGTTGTGAGTGACCCTCAGCTACTACCCCAACTAATTTTAGCCCAATAAATGTAAAATTTATTGAAGAGCAGCTATTTTTATGTTGACCAAGGTCAAATAGCTTTGACCAAACACCTTAAGCAGTTTGTTGCACTCAAAGTATGAGTTGGATATAATGTTTAATTACTACTGCACAACATTTTAGCTTAATATCAGTAAAATTGGCTGAGTTGTAGGTGACAATGGTGAATAACTGAATAGGACATACACATGGAGCATCTTTTTGAACCCAATCAAGGCTAAAAATACTGTACATCTTATAAATGTTGAACCTTTACCAGTTTAAACATCAGGGCATAACAACAAGGCATAACAAACATTCCCTGGAATAAGTTTTGTGTTTGTAGCAATAACATTTAACCTGTAATGGATTAAAATAATCATTCAATCTGATGTGATTGTGCCCATTATTAATGCCTTTCCTAACCAACAGCAGTGTGAAAGTGGAGGAGGTTACACATCAGAAACACATCGAGGCAGAGCTCTAATAGAGGGTGTGATTGTGATGATTTGAAGCACGGTGAATTAATAGCTGTGTGTAAGCACCTGAGAGAGTGATTGAAGGCGAGCTGATGGATCGTCTGCTGTAGGAGCTGTGAAAAGAAAACGCACAAGAGTGACCGGGCTCCGTCTCATGCTGGCTATCAAATTTCCTCCTGTCCTCGTGATGCACCAAGATGCTGGTGTACTAGCACGGCCCCCGTTGGCCTCATCACTCCACCTTCACTCTGCCACTCACTCCCATCCCTTGTGACAAGATGGTCTAATGGACAGCAACAGGCAGTAGGTTTAGGCCCTAAAAGGAAAGCGTGGAGGGTTTTACTAATGAAGCGTTCAGTCTCTTTTGTTCTGGGAGCTGTGAACAAAAGAAAAATTGAAATAGTTGTTGCTCTGAAACAATGTGCGCAGTTTGGGTTTGTGTTTTGGTAATAATTGGAGAACTTTTCTCTAAACTGAATCTGTCTTCAAGTATTTTAAAATTGACTATATAAGACTGAGATCAGAACCAGGTGATACAATAAAACCTTGGTTGTGTGTTTGTAATTTTGCTGTCATGCTGCAGAATGAATTGATTAGCATGAAAAAAATGTTTTCTGAGGTGGATGCAGATGTATTGGGGTTTCTGAAGTCAACCCCAAAGTGTGAATGAATGAGTTAAAGAATGAAAAAAAGAAGAAACCAAAGTTTTAAACAAAGATTTTGTATAATCTGTTGGAACTCAAAGTATGTGTTGGGGGTGATTCTCAGATACTGCCTCGCCAAATTTGAGCTAAATATTTAGAAAATTGACCGCCTTAAAGCCATTTTAGAACTATAACAGTCCAATCCCAAACCAAGAAAATACAATCAGTTCTAAGTGGCTCCTGCCATTAAAAGCCTTGAATACAAGCTGCATACCATCCCAGGACACTGACTTCCACTGCTGTATATACCACTGAATTACATTCTAGCATCTCACCACTGATGATTTGAAGTTTTATTGAGACGCAAAGCACTTATGGTTCTCAACATCAGTGGTTTACAAAGTTTTTAGCTTCTGGCCCACAGTTGAAGAAACTTGTGATATTACTGGTTTATGTATGCAAACTTAGCTAACAACATGAGCATAACAACAATATCAAACCTAATAATTACTTTCAATCATTTATTATTATTATTATTATTATCTGGTTTTTTTTTGCTAGTTCGTATGTTTTCGCAATTATTTTGGTACAAATATCCCATTAGCAATTTATTTGCATTTAAATTGATGTCTGGAAGTCATCTGAGGAGCCTCACTCGATGTTTCAAGGTCCACAAAAGGGTCCCAACCCCAACCTTGAAATCATTGCTCTAAATCCTGTGATTCATCTTTGTATTGAAAGTGTGGATTTTTTTGTTTTCAAAGGATCACTCTGCTTCTCATGAGTAACCTTGACATTAAAATAGTATCTACTTAGATTTCCATAATTATTGTAAACTGCTTGTCTAAGTTTAAAGCATTTTTCTCCTGCTGTGTAATGGCGCTGTAATGTGTGGTAAAAATCATGTAGTACCTTGAATTAAAAATACAAACAGAAATTCACAGATTTTACAAGTAGCTTGAATATGTTTCGCAGCCTCAGAATCAGTGATGTGCAATAACTGGTTTGGCTGGCGAGGCCATTTTCAGAGTACAGTCGGGTGCCCGAAGCTACCAAACGCTGCTCTCTCCTCTGTTTGTGTTGTCATGCTTTGTTTTGCCTTTGTTCTGCTTCATTTGTCCTCCCCATAGTTCTTCTTATTTTTTTTAAATTGAAGCATGGACCTCATTTGCAGCATTCTGAGAAATGTACAAAAACAATATTGGCGTATAGTTTCAGCCGCAAAAAACTAGGGCGCAGAATATTATATTATTTTCAGCAGCATACTGGGTGTTTCTGTATGTTTTTATAGTTTTTATCAAAAGGATCTGCTGCTCCAGTTTTTCCACACAATAAAAGACAGAGCTCTGGATTTGGGTTGTTAAAGTAAATTTAAGCAAATATTTTCCCAGAAATCTTTTCTGTTATCTTAAAAGATTAGAAGGATAAAAAACAGATGTTTGGGTGGGGTTAAGGGGATTTTATAAAAACTGGAAAGCTACATGCCAGCTTGTATTTAAGTAAATAAGCACAGCTGACTTGGTACCACAAGAAAACATATTCTATTTATTATTCCAAAACGTGCCATTTCCACACCACCTTCAACTGTGTGTGGTGGTGTTAAACGGGTGGGCATAGTGAGTTAATAGAGTCTATGGTAACACAGGACTGCAGTTAAAGAGACACTGCACACACAGAATACAGATGAATGGAAAATGCACAGGTCAGTAGGCGAGTGACTGCATATTCATTACCACCTTTGTCACCTTTCCATTACATAAATGAAGGTATTATGCGCGCTAATTTTGTCTCTGATTCATTTAGTTCTTTAGACTTTCCTCTATTTATTTGAAGTGTGCGTGTGATTTTTCAAGAAGAAAGATAAGAGGAACTCTTGTATCTTGAGAGAAAAACATGATAAGTCAAAAAAAATTAGCTTAGCATAAAAGTAAAGGAAATAACAGTAATGTCGCTGTTTTTTGTGGCTCGTTTTTGACATTTTAGTTGCTGCCTTTTTTTAAAATATGTTTTTAATAAAACATAATCATTTCATAATTGTGCCTGAAATCCAGCACACACTAAAGTCCTTTATTCAGAGAATGAATTAAGGGAAATATAGATTATTTTTTCCCATTCAGAACATTTTCTTACAAAACTTACAGAGTACACTGTGTGCTAAGTGTTACACGTTTCACAGTGACACAATTTAACTGAGAACTTTAGAAAGTTTCCTCCTACAACAATGTGAATCCCACCAGTAGCTGTGTTACAATCTGGGTTTATTTTCCATCTGGTAAGAAGACGTGTTATTTACATAAGCTGTGGTATTTATTTGGACATATTTTTTGATTTTTCCTTGTACCATTATTGCCACTTTTATTGTCCTTATTTCCAGCATTTTACACACCACCTGTATCCCATTAGTAATCAGCACACCTGCAGTTAATCATCACTGTGCTACATATATTTGATGTCTTTCTCAATTCTTCAGAAAGTCTTGCTCCTGTGAGATCTGGTTGATTCTGTTATTATATTAGTTACTGAATCCTTTTTAATGATTACAGCTTTTGATTTTTATTCACCCTCCTCCTCTGTGGGGTCCATCATTAACCTCCTATCACTAAGTGTGACAAGTTGGGGTTCATTAAATCATCTCTTTGACTCTCAGTAAATAATAATGATTTGCCACAAGAGACACGATAAAGTCAGAAGTAGAAACAGGTTTACATCTCTTTGAAAAGGGACAGATTTTGTAAATCTGTTTCTTTTAAAGAGTTGTTTGGTTTTGAATAGTTAGTCCGTGGTACGGCCTAAGTCACTACATCAGGCCATACGTTGTATTTATCATGTAACTTGACAAGCGTGCAACCTTCCTCACCTCTTCTCAGTGCATGTTTGCCAATCACCAATCACAACAACTGCTTCCCATTTTCCTATGGCCTGCTCTTCTACACACCAGTCTGTTGCATTTACACCAAGGACTCGCGTACAGGACATATTTGACATGCAGCTGGTTGGACAACGACTTGTAAGCAGCAAAAACAGGAAGTGCACCATAGCCACAATGAATACACCACACCTCGTGTGTTCCAGTCGTGCAGCCAAAAACAAGAAATGATCTCCCACCTGTTCTTCTTTCTCGTGGCTGAAAGTGTGTGTCATTTAACGTTTGTTTTCACATTTTACCTGAGTTGGGAGTCATTTTACTTGTTACAAAATTTAACCACTGTGAAGTAGTGTGAAGTCTAATTTCACCATTTTCTTGCCACATTCTGGAGCCTAATCTGCTGCTGCAAGCTGGTGGTGCGCTGAGCATTTGACTGACTATAAAAGAAGTTTTTAATAATACCAGTTAATCTTATCAACTCGTAAAAGAATCGGCCCCTCATCCATCCCCCAGTATAGTCTCAGAATTGCTATCACTCTTATCACGGTTGTTTTCTGAGGCAACGATTCCCTTTAAAACTCTGTTTTTCCCCTCATTCCTGTGGTTGAACAGACCCTGGTTTATGTTAAAGATTCTTGCGGTTGAAACATCAAGTACAAATTTCCTTTTAATGTTTCTGTGTGTTTCTGAAGTTACGTGACCATATATGTAGTCGCAAGATTGGTTTCCAAAGCAAACTTACAGAATCAACTGCACAATCAGATTCACACATCAAAGACATGCAACTCGTGTTTTTAAATTATCAGCTTAGCATCCCCCAACAAGTCGACTGTGTCTCAATATCTTGTTACTGATATCTATCTTGCATGTTGCTTGCTGCATGAATTTATTTCACAGTGCAGCCCTTTTTACACAGTGCCTGAGCAAAACGAACAAAAACTAAAGAAAAAAATAAAAGCACAAAACAGTAAAATGTAAAAAATATGTATAAAAAAGAATATTGTGGCTGTAGGAATATTCTGTATCTAAGTCATTATTTTGTTGGACAAAAGTAATTGTCTCTTGAGAACAATATTTCACTTTTGAAGTTATTTCTTAATAAGGCTATATAGAACATTAATGCAAGCGTGATCTGACACATTCAAAGATTGATCGAGTCATTAATGTTATGCATCTCACGTGTGAAGGGGGATTAACTGGCACGCCATTACACTACAATTTGTGTGCATCCATCGTCTTTGTCCTTGATATGACCAGGTTGCTAAATTAAAGTGGAATTAATAGGTTGTTGAAAAGCTCAGCTTTTTTATGTCATACCCGAAGTGTTTCTGTCATTTGTTTGGACTATTTATTGAAGAATTAACCAACGTGCATAATGTGGCTGACCAACAGTGTGAAGATGTGCAAAAGCCCTGAATTATATCAGTATATCAGTATATCTGGCTGTACAGAGTCAGAAAACATTTCTTCTAGTTCTTTGATTATTTTCCAAAGTGTTAAAACAAGTAGAGATTAAAGGTGGGGCAGAAAATATTTAAATAATGTCTTCTAAATGCTTTCTCTTTGTCTTATGTGTTGGCAGGCTTTCTGTTGTCAGGAAAATAACTCGCAAGAAAGTGAGCAGGAAAGATTTTATCCAGACGATCAAGAACAACAGGCCGAATATCAAGGTGGACAGCTGCAGGAGCCAAACAAGGGCGTCACACTACAAGAGCCATGTGGGAGGACAGTAAATGGGATTTGTTATTTGCATGTGTCAAGCCCAAATACTTTCTCTGCTGACATCCAGTTCTGTCAGAGCTTTTCCTCAGGGGGAGTCCCTGCTATGAACCCCAGCTTCATCGGCTTCAGCAGGCAGTCCAAGCTCAGTGCCAGGCACTGTGTGGGCATCCCACAGGTCTGGGTTCTGCCCACACAGAACTCCCAGACTGCCCCAGACAAAAAACAGAATAAAATACTCCAGAGTCACTTCTCTGTGCGGTGACTATACTGTCTAAGTGTAAAATTGATCCGTTGCTAACCTTTGCAAACGCCGGCTCTTCGACCACCGCCTTTTGACTCACCGCTTCATTTTTAGTTAGCTTCCCCATCCAGCAGCAGCACGAGTTCCTTTGTGTTTACCACGTGGTGGAGGACCATGGGATGCCGTCAGAGCTCGGAGGAAAAGGAAGCAGCGCGGCGGTCGAGGCGAATCGACCGCCACCTGCGCTCAGAAAGCCAGCGGCAGAGGCGCGAGATCAAGTTACTGTTGCTGGGCACCAGCAACTCGGGCAAGAGTACCATTGTCAAACAGATGAAAATCATCCACAGTGGTGGCTTCAACCTGGAGGCCTGCAAAGAGTACAAGCCCCTCATCCTGTACAATGCCATTGACTCGCTCACACGCATCATCCGTGCCCTCACCACCCTTAAGATTGACTTTCACAATCCAGACCGCGCCTATGATGCTGTGCAGCTCTTTGCTCTCACAGGGCCAGCGGAGAGCAAGGGGGAGATCACTCCAGAGCTGCTGGGTGTAATGAAACGTCTGTGGGCAGACGGAGGGGTCCAGGAATGCTTTCTGCGGTCCAACGAGTACCACTTAGAGGACAACACTGCCTACTACCTGAACGACCTGGACCGCATCTCTGCAGTCGAGTACATCCCCACCGTGGAGGACATCCTGCGCTCCCGTGACATGACCACAGGCATCGTGGAGAACAAGTTCACCTTCAAGGAGCTCACCTTCAAGATGGTGGATGTGGGTGGGCAGCGTTCAGAGAGGAAGAAGTGGATTCACTGCTTCGAGGGAGTGACTGCAATCATTTTCTGTGTTGAACTCAGTGGCTACGACCTGAAACTCTACGAGGACAACCAGACGGTAAGACAAATCTTTAAAAAACATTTCTACACAAACTGATAATGTCCATTTAAATTAATTAGATTACTGAGTAATAAGTGCTTAATGAATAATTTTCTAGGATTTGTATTGTTAACACAATGTCAATAGAAGTTCCCAGGAATTAGAATGGCAACAAATGATTTAATACTTTTGTAAAGCAAGTAACACAACCTTTGTTTCTGCTGTGTCATTTCCTGTCTGGAGATCCCCATCTGCATGAGAAAAAAAGCCTTATGTGGTCACACAGTTACTCAGAAACACAAACACTATCAGATAAAGTTTCCCCCCTTTTTATACTAATAGTTGATATTGTGGTATTAAAGTTAGTTTGTTGTATTTTCAAAACCATCTTTGAAATTATTTCTATATTGCTGTGGGATAAAAGTGATACACACAGGTCTCACAGTTTGTAACAGGAAGTTGCAACAATTTTGGTAAAATGCACTGTTATATTCTAAAAAGTGCTTACAGTAACATAAATATAGAAAAAAGATCTGCTTTCACTACCTCGGGATGTGTTCTTCATTCCAAAAATGTTGTGTTTTGTTTTTATTTTAACCATTGATGGCGACCCAGTTGCAACAAGCCTGTGTTGTGACTATCATCAATCAGTATTAATGAAGTATTTAGAGCCTATTACAGCATTAGCTAAATCCCCCACATCCTACACACAAAACAATAAGTAGAGATGGGGTGAGAACTTCAGTTATCTGGTGGAGACTCTGAGTAGAACAAGTGCTCGTTCATGTTAAGAGGAGCCAGCTGAGGTGGTGCTCCTCTGGTAAGGTTGTCCCCTGGATACTGCCCTAGGGAGGGTTTTTGGGTATGTCCAACTGGAAGGAGACCCCAGGGTAGACCCAGGAAACACTGGGTAGATTATGTCTCTCAGCTGGCCTGGGAACGCCTAGGAGTCCTCCCAGAAGAGGTGGCTATAAAGAGTGATGTCTGGGCCTCCTGTGACTAAGTAACTTATAAGAAGCAACAGAACTTTTGAAGTGGATGAGTATAAAAAGTTGTACATTTATACAAAGATACATTCACAACCCAATCATTTAATTTAGTCTTTGCTTACAAGCAAGAATATTTTAGAGGGGATTGTTTTCAGAATGATTATACAAGTGTATAAAATAAATAAAATGATGAAATATTTTTACTTTAGCTTATTATCTTAACAATGAAAACTATTTTGGACCAGATATGGAATTTGAAGGATTTCCTTTCTATATCGTGTCCTTATCTGAGTGTTTTGGAAGAACTGAGCAGTTACTGTTTGTTTAACTTCGTCCATGATAAAGAAAAATCAACATTTTTTTGACAAGTTACAACTAAGAAAGGTAATTTTTCCTTCCTTTAACGGAATGATCGCTATTCTTTCTTGACGAACGTCCAGGTTTATCTTGACGTCTTGCAGCAACTCTAGAAATAGCTTTCGAGAGCAGCAGAAACTTTGTCCTCGCTGAAAGCAGAACTGACCTGATAATTCACGGGCCGCCCGGATATAAAGCAGGGATTGTACACGGAGCCAGGCTGGAACATGAAATCAATTAGTTGTATAGGTTAAAAATAAAAAGTCGAATGAGGAGAAGGCATTATGGTGTTAATTGAGTTCACAGAATAAAGTGTGAGGTTGTACCTGTGAGAATTAGCAGATTGTGCAGGCGCCGGAAGTTAACTGGTGCAAACGAAAACAACTTTTAGTTAAAGATAGGTAAAGAAAACAAAAGACTTCAGAAACCCTTTGGAGAGTTCATAAGCAAAAAAACAAAATCATTTTCCCAGTGTAGAGTCTTATAACTAACCGTGTTGGTAGTTGCTTTGTGATCTCTTTGAGATTCAGCTACATTAAGGACGACTTTAAGCATTTTATGTAGTAACGTTTTAGTTTCTTTTTCAGCTCACTGTTCTTATATTTTGCTCATTTTTACTAAATGTTAAATGTCAAATGTTATATGTAAATGTTAAAACCTAAATCTAAACGTAATAATTAAATATTGCAGCTAAACGACGAAGCTTACATTTAAGCTTTTTGACATAGAATGCAGTCTTTCCTGTTGGTGGGTGCCTTTTGTTGTGATGTCATCATCCTGTGACAAAAGCAACTGTTAACTCTTCTAACGCTTCTCTACAAGACATCAAACTTGTAGTTGTGACCGGTGTTCGAGCTGCACTTAAAGCTGTCGGACCACAGGTACCATCTTTATTTTCAATGAACACATTTTGAATTTAAATTTAAATGCCATCTTCAGCAGCGTTAGCATTTCTTTATGTCTCCGGATGATGATGTCACAACAAGGCACGCACCACTGGCAAAGGCTGTGTTTCATTCCAGAAAAACTGTAAGCTTTATCATTTATTTGCAAAGTTTATGATTTAATTTTTACATTAAGTTACACATTTAATTTAGGATTTAATATTAATATTTAACATTTGAATCTAACGTTTAGTAAAAATTAGCAAAACGTAAAAACAATGGGCTAAATAAAAGTAAAATGGTAATGGAAATGTAAGATTTTACGCTCATAAACTGGGCTAAATAAAGAAAATGTGTTAGTGACAGTTGTCTACATTTTTTATTTATTTTGTTGCCACATTGTTACTGTTAGATTAAATTGTTTTATATTTGGGCTCTGAGCATTTATGCATTATGATTTTCCTTGGTTTGAAGATAAACGCTAATCTAACTCATTTAAATTTGTCATGCAATAGCTAAATTACCCCGTGAATCTTAAATTTAACAAGTGTTTAGGGCCTGTAATCAGTAATAAAAGTGGGACAGATCTCACATTTTGTCGCCCCAAAGCTGTCTTCTAATGACACGGTTCCATGAGGTTGGATCCAATAGACTCAACCCAAAAATGACAAAGTGATGTGGTTACTCTATCAGAAGTGAAAGAATACTTGTCAAAACAAGTGTCCCATGGTTGAAACGCTCGAGTGTAACAGCAGTATCTCCCCACCCACATCCGTCTTCCTCATGGCTCTATGAGAGCAGAGGACCGCTTGTTAAACACGTAGGAAGGTTTTGACTTCGCTGTGAAAATGTGGCGTAATGGAGGGAATAACAAGAATCCAGTCTGGATCTTTGTGCAAAACCTGCTATCATCTTTCAGAGAATCCTCATCTAGAGGACACCATTATGGATTTATTTGTAGTATGAACAAACATCCTGTAGGTTTGCATAATTTGGAGGACTTGCTGCTACCCTCAGATAAACTTTATGGCTGTTCTAGTGGAGCCCACACCCAGTTTTAGAACCCATGTTGTGCATTTATCAAATTATCAGAACAGATATATCTTCAATTTGCTGTAAGTAACAGTTTGTAATGTCAGAGAGTTTAACACAATTTAGTTAATTATTCTAATCTAATTTAACAGATCTTATTTTGTTATGCAGCTATTTCCTGTTTTGCTACAAACGCTGCCCTTATAACTAATTTAGGAATCAGTAAATTATAAATAAAAATGCCAGCCTTTTACTAAGAGCTGTTGGGTCCGTGAACTTTATAACCGCAAGATCATTCCAATGCCGATTCTGTTCGAAAGTTACCACTGAACTAATGAGAATAATCATCTGCAGCACAAAAGCAGAACATTAGGGCAACATTTCTCAGGAGTCATGCACACGTCTGAGGAAATGACACATATTTTCCACCTTACCTTGGCTTTTATATCAAAAAAACAGAATAGCAAACAAGAGATTTTTGGATAATGAAAAACCCCAACATATTTCTAATATATTATTAAACTGTACCATCAGTAAACTAAAGTTAAAAGCTGTAAGCATCTCAATTAGGATGTCAGAGTAAGGGAACATTTTAAAAAATGTTCAATAAATTAGCTACAAAGCAGGATGTTGTTAAATAATTAATGGAGCTTTTACGATACAGAGATATTCCTGTGTATGTTACTACATTTTCAATTTGTAAATTGAGACCTTTTGTTACAATAAAACAATTTGTTTTTAAAACATCCAAGTTTAGAGCTTTATAATATGTCATAGAGTGCTTCCACACCTTATACAACACTTACTGTCTATTCTTACTCATAACGAGCATATTAGTGGACATGTCGGCTCACTGCAGGGAAAAAAGGTCAAATCCCAATCCTCCGATGTGAGGATGATCATCCCACCCAAGCTGCCGTACAATATGTAAGAATATATGCTTGAACCACTAGTTTGTTGTAAATAAATCAAAAATACTAAAAAAAATGTCAGAAAATCAACCTTTGAGATGAGAAGTGACTCACCAGTTCTAGCCTAAATGCCACTTCAACTTGATTTCCTCATAGCAATGAAGTTAAGAAAGTTTGTGAAGTTTGAACTTTTTAAGCTTTAAATGTCTGATTACAAAATTCAGGATGTTTCTGTCAGTATAAAATAACACAGTAAGGTCGATTATTATGGACTTTGAATAGAGGCAGCTAAAGAGAGTGGAGATTTGTCTTGGTTGAAGATTTAATTTAGTCCCATATGTGTCAACTTAAATTTAAAGACATTTGTCAGTTATTGTAAAGAAGTATGACAACCTCGGATTATTTTGCTCTAAAAGAATCTTCATACATTTGTAGAAAAAAAGGCCTCAGTTTCCATGAAGGAATACTCCCCTGCCTTTTATTCCAGTGTGTTAAAAACTAATCAGAGTGTTAGAAAATAAACTAAAAACAACTCAAACTAAAAAATTATGAAGTTAAATATGTTTTGGTTAAGCCTTGTGTTTTGGTGAAAATTTAGCTCATAATCTGTAAAACTGGTTGAGTTACAGACATTTTTGTCATTTGTCAGGTTGCTCAGCTGTGGCAGCCATTTTAAGCCGGATCGACTCAAAATGATTATCAGTTATAAATGCATATTTATTGATTACATTTTGAGAGCCTCATTAAAATCTGTCTAAGATATTTTGTGAAATTTGACATAAGATATTTTGCTAACAGACAATTCAACACACACACTCACAGAGACAAACACTATTATAACCTTTAACAGCAGGCGACAAACAGTCTGAGTGCCATCTTAGAGGAAGACGTGATTTTCTAACATTGCCTTATTGAATCCAGTAAACAATTTCTAATCTCATAATTTAAAAGGTCAAACATCGACACACAAGCAGGAAACAAATTTCACCCCACAGGACCAAAAACAGTTCAGTTCAGATGCACTAAGTCTCAAAGACAGAAAATACACTGTAATAATTACAGCACATTTACCCATCAAGTCCTTCCCTGATGCTTTTTCCCTGTCCCATCCCTGTCTTCATAATGAATCGGGTTCCATGGTTACTGTTGCTAAGCAACAAGCCAGTCAAATGCTCCTAATCCTGTGCTGTTGACAGTGAGCTGTGACCATAGGGAGGGGAGGATGAGGAAAAAAATGGTTGGAGGAAGGCTGGATATGCATGTGTGTGTCTGTGTGTTTTATGGGTGTGTTTTTATAAATACGTAGTGCAGATTTATACATGCAACAGTTGTAGCCGAACAACCGCAGCAACTTCAGCGCATCGGCAAGGTGAAAACGAAAACAGCAAAGATGTGAGGTCTCCTTGGCAAACATCGCTGCCGATTGCAGCGTCAGCTCCATCTTTACGGCTCTGTGCTTTTTTTTTTTTAATTTGTCAAACACAAATGAATTACCCAGTGTCAGGTATACAGGGAGCAGAAATTAGTCAGATGGTTTCAATACATCAGCAGAGCAAAGATAACACTCATGATGCAGTGAAAAGTGTAAATGAGGAGATGATTTCAGTGTTTTAGTTGGTTTGAATTTTTAATACCAAAATGTTTTGTTTTAAAATTCTTAAATGTTCTTGTTTCATGTGCAGGTTACATGTTATTAGCTTTTATTAGAAAAATAATTCAGCACACAAAGACAGTCATCTGCTGATAATCTGTTGATGCTTGTTGATCAGTGGTCTTAACTCATCTGTTATGCAGGAACAGATAAAACACACGTGAGAGTAAAAAGTCTAACGGAGCCATAAATAAACACGAGATTTAATTGTATGAGCATATATTAAAACATTTCTGATTTGGGTCTTGCACAAAAAAATGTATTTCGCAAAACTGTTAAGACCTGCTGCCAAATGTTGACCTGTGTGTGCGCTTCTGTTAGCAAAATATCTCAGACATCTAGATGGAGTTTAGTAAAACTCTCTGTACAGCTGATTAACTTTTGCAGTTGACCATATTCAAGATGGCTGCCATAGCCAGCTACACTCAATCAACACAAAAAATGGTGATGACTCAGTCAGGTAGTAGCTTTTCTGTCATTTAAAAGAAAAACCTCAATGATGTCAGCTGAAAATGAAAACAACATCGGCCGATAAAAGCGAAGAATCTCTTGGACTGTGAATAATTCAGGCATGGTGCTGCACTTACATCATTTGTATGTATGGAAACAAAGCAGCAACACCTTGATGAACTTCCTCATTAATACTTAGGCTTAATTAAGACATGAGTCTCTCTCTCCCTCTTGAGTGCTCCGTCTGTGTGTGTGTGTTGTGAAGAGATCAGTGTATCAGTACTTTGAGTGAAGTAGGAGGATCAGCACGTTTTCCCGGGTCCTCCACCAGCTGAAGAGACAAACGCCTCCCTGGGCTCAGCTGGCTGTCTCCTGCGATGCTCTCGAAGCAGATGCACTCGTGTTTTGACACCCCAGAACGAGGAGGAGTGAGGTCAAGTAGCCTGACGGGACTTTGTGTGGTACACAATGTTTAGGAGCCGCTCTTAGCTCCTGGGGGTTACGCACTAATGTCGAAAAGAAGATAACAATATATAATATAATATGTATAAAGACTCTCTTTCTTAGCCTAAACATAAAGAATTGATTGTAATGTTGCTTTTTTTTTTTTTTTTACTCTCCGTTTGCCGTTTTACGCTTCAGAAACCTTAGGGCTTTTTTCTCCCCTCATAGCCAAAACTTTTTTTTAATCATTATCCAAAAAGAATATACTATAATGAAGATTAATCTGCTCATCTCTTGCCATTTCCCTCTTTATCTTGTTTTTTTCTTTTTTTAAGTGGGACAGATCTTGTGATTCGCTCCGAGCATCATGTTGTTTCTATAACCTTTTAAACAGCAGCCCTCCATCTGACAGCGCCCCCAGTCACAAGCTGCTGGCCAGTCGCCACACGCCAGCAGCTGCAACAAACAGTTTAACTTTTTCTTTCTTTGTGTTGTTTTTTCTTATACATTCCATATCACATGAGTGCACAAGGGCACACATGTAGACACACACTCGCATGCTCAAACAGAGGATTTTTCTTACGAACTACTACCAACATGTAAAATTTTGCAACTTAAATGAGAAAATTCCTTAAATTTTTATAGTCTTCAGTATAGCAGTATAGTAGGAGTGAATTACAGAACAAAAATGTCTCTTACTGTAACTCTAGTTTGTGTGCATGCACACATTTCATGTATTTTTATCCTTCTCTAAGCTGCTAGAAATTTCAATAGAAAAATACAGTATATATGTTTAAAACTCACTGTATCAGCACTATCAGTGATCATCAATTAAAGGTTCCCAGGCCATATCTGGCCGGTGGACTAATCCTGTTTGGTCCATTGTTTTCTAAAATACTTTAAAAAATGAAAGACCTAGGATTCCTTGAAGAAACATATACTGTATTGCTAACCCCTTTTCCTGCTAACGTTTTAAACAAAGATAAATTGTTATGGTAAAAATTGATGAGGATTAAACATTTTGATCAAATATTCTAAATAATTTTACGTATGATTACGAGATCTGGGAGTCTTCTAACACCATGGAGTAGGCATGACTCTCAGCTTCTACCAAACCAACCTTTAGCTAAATGTTTGTTAATTGTTGTAGCTACTTTTGTGTTTGCTAAGGTCAATTGAAGTTTAACTGAAATCCATCCAGTGGTTCATTAAAATCATCAAATAAACAAGCGGGGTTGACAACAAACTTTAGCCTAGTCTTGATAAAATAAGCTCATTTGTTGGGATTTCTGTGTTTTCTGAAGGCAGTTATCTGTTTTGTTTATCTTGAATTCAGTTGAAAAAGCCAATGATTACTTACCTCAAATTTAATTAGATTTAAGTGGTGTGTAAGATATTTTGCATACAAAGACACACAGACATGGGGTGGGGGGGACACTCTGCCTTCACCTGTCAGCGACCTTTCAGGCTATGTAATGTCCTCAAGGAGCGAGTAGGTTGGTGCTAAAATATCTAATTGGCTGTTTCAGAGCAGACTGGGAGGGCTCAGATCCAGATCTTGGTCCGTCTGGGTCTCAGATCTCTGTTGACACAACAGGAAAGACATATCTTTGGTTAGCCAAGCAAACATCTCAGCCATGTGTGACTGCTTTCTTAACTTTAAACCAGAGTTCCTGCTGAGGCCTGGTGTGTCTCATCTTCTTACCTTGATGCTCACGTCAGAGTTTAACACAGCTGTGAACTGTGCTGTTGCTCTGGAGTAGATGCTTCTCTCTTGTTTTCAGCTGTGTCTCATGGTCCAATGTCTTCTGTCTCCTTGTCCACACAGAGCCGCATGGCCGAGAGCTTGCGTCTGTTCGACTCCATCTGCAACAACAATTGGTTCACCAACACGTCGCTCATCCTCTTTCTCAACAAGAAGGACTTGCTGGCCGAGAAGATAAAACGCATCCCTTTGACAGTGTGCTTCCCCGACTACAAAGGCCAAAACACCTACGAGGAGGCAGCCGTCTACGTGCAGCGGCAGTTCGAGGACCTCAACCGCAACAAGGAGACCAAGGAGATCTACTCGCACTTCACCTGTGCCACTGACACCAGCAACATCCAGTTTGTATTCGACGCTGTCACGGACGTGATCATCCAGAACAATCTCAAGTACATCGGGCTATGCTAGGACCTGACACCGGGTGGGAGTCGGGGTTGGGTCAGAGTTGCGGTAAAAGTGGGCATCTTGGCAGCGTTTCGGCCCCGCTGTCAGGCTGCATGTTGGTCTGTCCGTCTGATCTCTTTGCAGCAGAGAACTGAAAAAGAAAATGAGGTAGCAAGGTGGCCAGGGATGGACGATACTGTAGATTAAACCATTTTGATTGAAACATCAGAGCTGATGGGTCAAGATGGGAAATTTTACCCTATGTGTTTGCACTGAATATGAGTATGCAGAGACAAACACACACACACACACACATTGTTTGTTCACAGGCAGGTTCTTTGGCTCAACATTCGAGCTCTTGTTTGATGACGCTGGAAATTGAAGACCCCCCTACCTGCCTGTCAAACCTGAGACTGAGCAGAAGGTCTGTAATGGCAGTTTTCTTTTCTTTTATTGTCTTAACATTATTCATTGAAGTCAATTAATGCTGCTTTATGGGAAAATAATTCTGACAAATCAATTATGGGATTTGGATCTTCGCCCAAACAATATGAAACAGAGCTGAGGAGTTGAGAACGTTTCAAGTACAGTGGATCTAAAACAACAGGGTTTCTGCCCAAACACAAAGAAATGGATAAAAAGAAAACTGCCACAGTCTCCAAATTAAACTAAAATATGTTTTCAGCATACTGTTTCAGTTCTTTTCCTCTGGTTATTCTTTAAAGTTCTTTTTCCCACCTCACTTTGTTAAACCTTTTTGTGCAAAAAAACAAAAAAATCCCCAGAAAATGTCTCTGAAACCTGCTTCTTTCTTAACAGGTTTGACTTTTAATACCAGGAGTATATTCCACTCAGCAGAGTTCAGAGTATTTATGATCATTCCAGCAAGAAACGACAAAAACAGTGCCAAGATTAGTTTTTGTAAATAAAACCCTGTCCAATTCGGTTCATTCTTTTTGTTTGGTTTTTATGGACAAATACATGAAAACATGCATGTTTTTTGTTACTTTGGGATACTGCTATATTTACTTTCGAATTATGTTTTTTTCTTACATTTTTCTTGGTTTTAAATAATATATTCTCAAATATATATAAAAGTCAAACACTGTGTACGATTGTACAGAGAGGAATTTATTGAAAAAAGAGATCTATCATTATAAAACTGGGGAGAATGGTGGTGATGACAGTAAAAACAACGAAAGAATTTGAAAACTCACAAACCTTTGAAAAGTTCAATCTTCCTTGCATTGTCAAAGTGGAAACTTCCCGACAGTACGATGTGTAAATATGTTGTCTTTGTTTAAATGGACGAACATAAAGGTTGAGTTGGTGAGGAGGAGAAAGAGGAGGAAGACCCCCAACCCCTGCAACACCCTCTCCGCTCTCTCTTTCTTTTCAGTTCGGAGAACAACTCAGCCAAGGGCTTCAGGTTTGACTTTACAGGATGTCCACTTCAACAAAAGAAAGAAAAAAAATAAGTTTAAAAAAATATCAAAGGACAATAACTATGAATAAAACAACTTATGCAAATTCTTATGTTGTAGTGAATGTGTTTTGGGGTGTTGATTGTGTCTTTGATCATGTTTTGGATGGGAATGTTCAAACTGTCATAAAGGAAAAAAGCCCCCTGCCCTCTTGCCAGGCCACTGGTCTTTCTTCTTCTTCTGCTATAATTATGCATCGAATCTGCAAAAAGTGGACGTCCTGTCCAAAAGCCACACTTCCACCCTCGGCGTCTGAACTCACGATATGACAAAGGGTTTGTCCTCTGCGTACAATGTAGCCACTGGAGCAAGAAAAATTTGGACATGAAGTATGCAATTAAATTACTCCTGAATGAACACGGCCTCTGTGTGGTGGGATGATGGGGTACGATGGCAAAAAGGATTCTGCTCTAATTAGTGTCTAAACTCTAGCTGACCTAAAAAAAAAAGAATGCGAACAGGTCTGTTGCATGAGATAGGAAAAAAAAATCATGTGTAACTGAAAGCCCAGCATACATCGGTGGAGTGCACATCATGCAGCAACTTTCATGCTAAAGTAATAGGCTAAGTTGTAATTGGAGTTATGGCATGCTGTGAATGGTGCAGCTACTATCACATGAAATTTTAGCTAAATATCTGTAAAACTGACACAGCTATAGCCTTTTTTGAGTTGACTAGTGTCAATCAGTTGTGGTGGCCGTCTTGAATTGTGTTGATTACAAAAAGTAATCGGTTATTGATTTAAAAATAATCATTATTTTCTGAAAATTTTATCAAATTATGTTAGGTGGTTCATGATATATTTTGCTAACAGAAAAACACAGTTGACGCTCACAGTTTTAATGCAAAAAGTAGCATTTAAAGTACTTGCTGCAAAGAACTTTCAGCTACAACCAAACCCAATTTTAGCCCAATATATGCAAAACTAACTGAATTATAGCCGTTTATGAGTTTTCAAGATGAGTTAATTGTTGCAACCATCTTAAATTAGGTCCAAAATGTAATCAGTTGTAGATGTGCATTCAGTGATTATTTCCTGAAATCGGCACAGTGGTCCATGAGACATTTTGATAACAAACAGAGCTGATTACAAAAAAAGATAAAATTTCAGTTATAAGCTCGTGTGATAAAAAAGCACTCAGATTATGTTTTGGGGGTTAGTCTTAGCTACTACCACACTAACCTGTAGGTGAATCAGTAAAACTGAGTGTGTGATTCTTAAGATCAACTGCATGTGGCAGCCATCTTGAATCAGGTTAATCTTAATAGTTGTAGATGTGCAATCATTTAAAATATTCCGCAGATTTCATTAAAATATCTCCAGTACTTCTTGTGATATTTTAATAACAGACTCGCAGACACGAGCATAACATTATTTTCTGCCTTTGCCTTTTTGGCAGTGGGTGATAACATTAGTGTGGCACAAAAACGAGAAAACATTTAGTATAAACTTTGAAACCTTCTCTTTTTTGTTGGTTTTATCTAGATTCCTGTGTGAGAAGAATCCTTATGTGATCAATATTGTGTTGTGAGTGATTCAAGTTGCAGGGGGATTTTGTTTGAGGGGTGAAAAAGAATCAAACTTGCTCCTGAGAAAGAATCTGAGGACAAATTTCGCTCAAACCGTGCCTTGTGACTGTCATGTGCTTGGGAGGGTAGAGGTGTCATCTATAAAACACACAAAGTTACAGAAATTCTTGCTGAAATTCTTTGTAGCCTACAAACAAGACAGTTTTTGGCTTGGAGATTTCTCAAGACTGCTTTAGCCTCAGGTGGTGTTAAATCACACCACACCGGTCCAATATACAGCAAATCTATTTAATAAAAACACATACTGAAAAAAATAGGAATTATTGAATTTACAGTAATTTGTCCACATTTGGACATGCCGGGGTTTGATTTTCTCCAAAATAAATGGGTCCAAACTTTTGACTTGTTTTGCATCCTATCTTTTTATCTTTAAAGGTCAGAGTTGTCTTTTGATAACATTTTATCATCATTTCTTTAAGCTAAAACTAGCAAAAAGCTAGCTGAAAAACAAAGTAGGAAAAGGTAAGTTAAAAGTTAAAGAAGCAAAAAGCTAGTTAAATGTAGGCTATCAAAAGACTATTAACAAAAGGTAGCTAAAAGCTAAAGGAAATAAATGACTGGCTTAATGCTAAAAGCAACAATGGGTTAACTAAAGGCTTAAAAAGCAAAGGACTACGTAAAAGTACCAAAAGACTAGATACAAATATCAATAGGCCACCTGGAGTATATAATATTGAATTAGGAAGATGATAGTTAAAAAGAGAGTAGCTAAAAGCTAAAAGAAACAAATGACTGGCTAAATGTTAAAAGCAGCAACAGGTTAGTTAAAAGGCTAAAGAAGCAAAACAATAGAAATATTAAAAGCTAGCTGGAAAATAAAAGCAGCAAAATGCTAAGCTAAAGGGAGCAAATTGCTGGCTAAATGCTAAAAGTAGCAATAGTTTAGCTAAAAGGTAAGGGCATCAAAATGCTAGTTCAAAGAAGTAAAACAGTAGCTAAAAAGCCTAAAGTACAAATCAGCTAAAAGTAAAAGAACAACAAAATAGGACAAGTATCTTAGAGAAGGTTTCAAATAGAGCAAAGTTTTCTGAGGAACCGAAGTGATCTCATTGTTTTAATGTAAATAATGTTTGTTATTGGGCGGCATGGTGGCTCAGTTGGTAGAGTTGTTGCCTCCCAGCAAGAAAATCGCTGGATTGAATCCCATCCGGAGACCTTTCCTGGGTATAGTTTATCCATGCATGTGGGGGGTTTCTCCGGGTACTAGCTAAAATAGCACAAAGCATGCAGGAGTAGGTAGATTGCAAAAAATGCCTAAAATATCCAAAAAAGAGGGAACAAATTCAAATTTTAAGGCATAATTCTTCATTCTAAATGTTAACAAATATCTCAGATTTAGCTAGCCTTTTGCTTGCAGTGTTTTGTTTAAAAAGAAAAGACATTTTATCCACAAATGAATGTCAAAAAGAAAAGTTTTGATTATGATGATAAGATGACCTGAGCTTGGACCAAATTTGTAATCATTACTGAGATGTTTGAGAAAGAGAAAAGATCGAGGACATTTCTAAAACTACAAATAGTTCAACAACCACAGGCACCGACACACAAACAAGCACAAACAAAAAGGTCTTGGCTTTGTGACAACATTTTTAAAACAGTAAATATGTATAACCAGCAGCATTCTGAGCCTGTTTTTGCATGTTTCCCAAATCATTAAAATGATTTTTTTTAAGAAAAAAAAAAAACAGATGAGCAAAAAAAGCTGTTGATCCTTTTTATGTTGATGGTCTTTTTAATTTCTTTGAAAAAAACTTTGCAAAAATACAACTTTCCTAGGGGTGTGCCTTACACCTCATCATGTTCTTGCGTTCCTCCCTCTCCTCACTGACCTCCTTTCTTCCACCTATTTCCTGGCTTAACTCGACATCTAACCCTTTTTAACTCCACAAGTCTGGCTTTCTTGGAAGCATTTAAGCATCTTATCATTTTTCTTCGCTTCTTTCTGACGGCAAAATCGGCCATTTATCACTTTTGATTCAGGGGCAGGTCTGCTCTCTCCTCTTTTCACCTCCTGACTTGGCTTCCTCCTCCCTCCTCAGTTCACGTCATTGGCCGAGACGTTTAACAGTAGCCGAGTTTCACCTCTAAGAAGACTTAAACCAATGACCCCGTCCCCTTCAGACATCTAAGAAACATTTGTATTCCACTGAATTCCACACAAAAACCTTCTTCTGACCACAGCAACACGTGGCAGACTGTGGTCAACGCGTCCCCCAGAACTTCTTCGAACATTAGCTCCCAAAAGTTTCTGCTACAACGCAGAAAAATCCAGAAAGCATGAAGCAGATGAGCTGGTCATAAATGAATAAGCTGATGGACAACATTGATTCAAAGTAAACTTGAAACAAGATCGCTGAAACATTTTGAAACAAAAACTAAAACTAGACCACAAACCAGAACACAAATACAAAAAAACCCCAGAGAAACCAGAAGGTTCAGAAATGCACTGTGCAATAAAAACTGCACACAAGACTGGTTTGTTGTTCGTTAGTGAATTTGCAATTAAAAATACACTACAGAGCATAGATGCTTTTGAAATCCAGGCCCACAACAAGAAGAAAGTGTTTACCATCACAACTACGGACTTTGTCGACGTGTGCAAACTGACACCACCCTATTTCTGCCAGTTAATGGATATAAAAAGTAAATCTAGAGAAATATAGAGTGTAATCACCTGAAATTTTGTATCATTTTATACCCAGCACAGCCCTCCTCTTCTGTTCCTGACCAACACTGTGATAGAGCTTAAAGCCCAGAGAAACTCAAAATGCTTTGGCGCAGCAACACTCCTTTACCAGAGCTAGAGGTATGAATTGGTATTTTGCTTTGCAACATTTCCAGTATGATAGCACACATCTGGCAATAAAAAAAGATTCATAAAAAACAGGGCTGAGGGTTAGGGCTAAGTCCTGTAAGTGTTTGGACTTTTTGACCTGAAATCCATTTATTGCAGTGGAATCTCTGCAGACAGGTGAAGTGAGGTTGTTTTTACTATTGTTCTAAAGGCCTAGCATTCATTGAAGGAATGCAAATTGTCCTTTCATGTCAGAGCTTTAATTCAGGATTATCTTTTGTTGAGAAATGATGGAGTTACATTGTAACCTTTTTGGTTTAACCTTAACATTATAAGCAGTCCCATGTGACATTGTAATACTGTGCACGATTTGTTAGAGCTCAGTGTGTGCCACGCCAAACCTTGGCTCAATATTTGAAAAACTTCACTGAGGTAAAGGTATTTTAGTGTTATCAAACATCAGCTAATGGTGGTGGTGGTTTGGAAATGGGGTTGCCTCCAACAGCAGACGATAATAAGGAAAAGATTTTTTAAAATCTGAAGCTGCAGTTATAAGGACAAATTTTCCTTTTTAGTCCTTTTGTCAGCGCACATATGTACAACACATGTTAAGGAAACAAACTGACAGCAAAGACAACAACAACCACTTCCATCAGCTGAAACCTCCTCCGGCTCTCTGGAGCAAATGCTCGGCTGCCTGCCGATGACGCAAGTCCCTGCTCGGTGCCATCTGAGCCAGGAAGGTTCAGCCTGATGAGCAGAGACAGAAACATTTGAAACTTGCTGTAGGTATCAGTGAGCATGGTTGTATGTCTCTGCGGATTTGCAGTTTGACAGACTGGGATAGAGTCCAAGGTGAACCCTCTGTTTGCCAAGCTCCAGCCTGGATCTGCCTCGGCCCTTCAAGACCTGGAATATAATCAAGACGGGCAGGAAAAAAGACATAATGATGTTTTAGATTACAACACAAAGACGCCCATTTTGTCAAATGTTTTGTAACTCTCTAAGTTACTTGTAAGACTCTAAAGATGAATTGGGTTAGAGGAGATAACCTGTAGGAAGCAATGATTAAAACAGCGTAAAAATGAGCATGAACCTCCTGCAGTCAGTACATCTGCCTTCAAAAAATTCAAACTAATAATAATAGGGTTCACATGAAGCATTATGGAAATGTTGATATCAAAATTTGGATTAAAACAATAGTAATTCCCTTTAATCATGGTCATGCTCTAGTTTTAACGCATTTATCAGGTCAGAATTAAATTCTTTGCTACAAATGAAGGTAATTCAAAGAGCTACATTAGCTAGGTTATTAATTATTTATAATCTTTTCCCATAATCTAATTTCAGAAGCCATATACTATTTCTTTAAACATCTCGTTATTTTACTCATGCTGTCTGTTTCCCTATTTCATATGTTTGTTTGTTTGTTTGTTTTCTTTTTTAAATGTGGCAGTTACTGAGTCCCCAAACACATTTCAGGTCTTTGGAGATTGGCCTGCAAGGAGACTATATAAGTGTTATAAATATAAGTGTTATAAATACAGCTCCAGACTTTTTCTAATCTACTTAAATAAAATTTATGATTATGATGATTATTTCTGCCCCACTCCTCAGATTAAAACTGCTTGCAGTGACAGTAAGGACACAAAGCTCAATAAGTCCTCCTGAAGTCATTAAAAAAAAAAAAAACAGAAAGGATTAACTAATCAAATATTATTCCTTAGAGAAAAAGCAGGGTTGTGTAGCTGAATGAAGTTGTATGAATGTTTGTGTTGTGAAGACCAGAGTAAAGAAAAATATAAAATCATTCCCTGTGATGAAAAACATTTTTTGAATCTATATAACTCAAACCGATGTTCATCAAGTACGCAGCTGCAACTATTCCTCAATTTATCTCTGTATTTGTTCCTGTTTCCATGGTGAACCTGCATCTTATCGTTACACTTTAAAGCATGATTCAGCCCCTGTAATTACATTAGATATTATAGGATGCATTAGTTCACTTAAATCACAAACGCATGTCGGCAGAGAAGAAATACACCTCGTATTTTGCCAGGTTCACTTTTATTATGCTTTTATAATGGCGCCTCTGATACAATATCACCAACAGAATCTAAACACAAATCACAAAAGGGCATGTGACAAAGCATCTGCAATCAGGTTATCATTACCTTTAATGTGTCCAATGTCAAAGTTAAATGTTTGCAAAAACAGTGACCATCTTATTAGGCGTCGGTTTGGGCTTCGAAATGACTGAAGAAATGTCAAAGTGATCCCACATACACACCATAGTGTTGTAAAGCTAATATGAGTGAAAGTGCTTCCTTTTCCACTACAGAATAGTTGGCTTGATAACGATGAAACTGTTTGGCCTCACCATGCCATGGTCATACTGTTGCAGCAAGACTGCTCCGGCACCCACTTGGCTGGCGTCTACCTGAAGTATAAACGGACAATCGAAACACAGAGCTGCCAAAACAGGTGGAGAACACAACAATGACTTAACACTGTCAAAGTTAATGTCAAGTTCTTTTTGCTGTTCAAAAGTGAATCCAGGAATCTGAGATGGTATTGCAAGAATTGCGGGCAACGATTCCTCTGAAACAGAAGGAAAACCAAGGCTATCTTTAAGAAGACCCATCTCCTGTAATTTTAATTTCAAAGATACTTTGATTTGTTCTTTCATACGCTTGTCAGCAAACTCAACGGCATAATAATCAGCCAATTTTATCAGCTGATCCCTAGTGCATTTCTCCAACAACTCTTCTGACGGAAAAGCAACAAAGACATCAAAGTTAGTCATTCTTATTACAGGAAACTCCAATACAGTTATACAAAACGCCAAAGCATCCCCTCTAACTAACAACTCCCGCTAAATAATCTCGACCATAGCCTTCATACAAGCACATGTGGTGGGTTTTTATGTACCAGAGCCCGATGGGCAGGAGAGCGACTAGCTAAACTAGCAACTTCCCCTGGGAACCATGGCTGTACTCCCAAGCAAAGCTTTAACCACATTTGACTGTAACATTAACCACCCCAACGCAACGATCCTAAACAGGAACGCTGCTAATCCTAACTAGGGGAAGCTTCAAACTGTGCCCTATTTACAAATGTGCAAAATAAAGATCCCAAAAAGATAGGATCAAATTACAACTTTCTAGTTACAAATCCAGAAAACAGTCCTTAAAACAGCAATTTTAAAAAAACTCACCAAAAGTCAGCTTGATTTGCCAAATGTCCAATCCTTTTCTCTAAAAGGATTGTTTCACAACCTATGCCACACCCCAAACAAACACACTGAAACGGAAGTGAGCTAATCACCACAGTGCAGCAGGCATCAATCACAATCTAGGCAGAAACAACTCCACAGATTGAAGGATCCAATCAAAACACGCTGCTCCTCAAAAATGTCACACAGCAGACTTAACAGACAAGCCTCCACTTTGACTGCATTTTGTCACAACAAAAAATTTATCCAACCAATACTTTCAAAATGTCCAACGGACGAGCCCCCATTTTGTCATAACCTGGCTCAGGGATTATGACAAAACAAAGGGAAAAGGACACAAGGACAGTATTTATTTGAAGAAAAAAAATTATGATAAATAAAGATCCAACCTGTCAAAAAAATAACCCTAATACAACCCAACCCAACCCAACCCAGACCAGACCAGACGGAGGACAGCCAAGAAGGAGGGTAAGGCATAATGCCCCCCGCCCCCCTTGCCACACAGCACCTTTCCCTTTTATATCAGGCTCATCAGCCACTCAGGTGTTCCTGCTGCACTCAGCAGACCTATACCTGCAGCAGCTCAGTTAGTCACATGACAGGGTTGTCACAAGGAGGTTGTGACATGATAAAGTTGGGGAACCCCTGATCTAATCTATTTTATGATATATTTTTATATGTTTATAT
>JAVKLF010000033.1:13747713-13782048 GCA_034783495.1 Millerichthys robustus
AGATAGATAGATAGATAGATAGATAGATAGATAGATAGATAGATAGATAGATAGATAGATAGATAGATAGATAGTAAGTATTGGGAAAACAATTTACTTAAATGCAGAGCTGCAAAAGTTGTGTCTGAGGCCGATCTCTGCCGAAAGTGTCTGGGTTTTTGCTGTTGAGGTTGGCTGGAGACCAGCTCTGCCTTTTCAGCCAGTTGACTTGATGACTGGTCCTCCTCAGCAGTGGTTGAGTCAGTCTGACATGTTTCAGGAGCCTTTAAGAACATCACGTGATTAAAAGGACAATGTTGGTATAGTTTAAGTTTTGATGAATGAAGGCCTCATTAACTTGACCAATGCATGCCATGGACAATAACTGTAGTCGCGTGTCAAAATGCCTGAATTCTTTCGGAGGTTGTCCGATGCGACTTCTCACCTCTGCTTCTTCGTGTTCCCAGAGAGCATCGGTGTCCATCTGTATTCCTTGGCTGCGCATCTGCTCTCTGGCTAAATTTTCCAGCATTTGACACACCTGCTCCAAGTAGAAGAACCCAGGACTCAGTTTCTTATCCTCTTTTACATCAGAACCCTGCACAGATTGAAGAAAAACTGTGACATGTAGGAAGATGCAATCCAAAAACAAAACCACCTTCAAAGAAAAGCTTAATTGACAAAAAAAAAGGCATAACATTCCTTTAAGGGTTGCCTTTTGCTGAAACATAATGGTTTAGAAGGCAGTGTAGATATTTTTTGTCAGCATAGTAAAGCTACGATAGCTTGCCTTTCAAAATAAAAGTAATTAACAGTAACAACTGAAATTGTATGAATGAACTTATTGACAACATATCTTCAAAGGATTCCAGGTCTAAAGTGGTTACTGTTGGTAGGAATCTATGTGAATTAATTTTGATATTGTTTTACATAAAGTGACTTTCTGGGCTTTTTAAGATGTCATTTTTAATTAGGCTTGAGAAGAATTGTCTAAACAACAATGAAAACCTGCTCTAGCTGAAAATCAAGATTACTTTGGCTTGCTGTTTCCAACTTCACAGGAGCTTTTTGAAATAATAGCTCATCATAATTTCTGTGTTGCATTGCTCACAGTTATTTAACCCCGACCATAACAATACAAGAACAACTTGTGCACACACCCCGAGGGCTGAAACACAAAGAGCTACTTCAAAGCAAACACCTAATCCTTCATACTGCAACACCTTGATTTGACAACCTGAATTTTGACTCATACACGACGGGAGATGTATTTGACGGTCACTTATGTTACCACCAGTCAAAATCCAAAAGAGGCCTAAATGTCTCTGCTGCCTGGCTCATGGCATGTTTTTTTTTTTTTTACATTTCAAAATTCCCTGCAAACCTTTCAACTTCTTGCTCATGTCTCCGTTCCTCTCGTGTTCGTCACCTGGCCTGACCGGTTTCCGACCCATTCCACCAAAGATGGACTCAGGAGCGTGACAGAGCATGGGTAATGACATGTCTGCCACTGAATTTAAGATCTACTTCTTAAGTAGGTGTTGCAATCCCTCCAATAAAGAATCTGCCAAACTTTCCTTCAACATTTGCAAAGCATATGCTGTGCAAGACCGTACATGAGCTCGGTGACTCACTTATAAGTGTGGAGTAATTCCGAAACTAGTCTGGGGAAAACAAATTCAGGGCTTTGGGTAATATCCCTTCTGCTAAGATGCTAAACATTCAGTTTGGTTTCATTGAAAGTGTATTACCTTCAATCGTTGCCCATCAAAACATACAAAACGTTGTTCTACTTCTGACATTTGTTTTAGGGTCACAGATGGGTCGAACCTCCTCCTGGTGTCAAAACTCTGTGACCTTGGACACCTCACTAACTCTGATGCATGTCGTTTTGGCAGAAAAGATGCTCGAGGCTGCCGGACAACTGGTTCATTCATACTCTTCCAATTCCTTGAGTCAGCCTTCCGCAGAGCCCGTTCGACCTTTAAGTGCAAAGCAGTGGACTCCTGCTCAGCTGTGCTGGGACACAGGCACGGGGACGAAGAGGAGAAGCAGGAAGAAGGCAAGGGAGAGGAGAGGACAGGAGACTGGGACGTTGATGCTGGCATGAATCCTTCACTTTGTAGCATTAGTGAGTCCATTTCTGTGGAGACAGAGGAGGATGAGGCCGGACACGGCGTGCCACAGCTGGCTAACTCCACTCCGGAGTCGACCGACTCTGATCGAGGGTTTATTCCCATGTCAGAGGTAGGTACAAGAGAGTCCATGGTGTCCTGAAGCAGCTGTGGCTGTGGAGACGTTCTGTCCTCGTTCACCCATGTCTCCATGAGATTCCCAAAGCTCCTGTATAAATTCATTTCCAGAAACGTTCCAAGTTTGTCCTTTGCTGCTTAACTGCAAAAAAGGAAAACGAATAAGCTAAGACAACCTGCTCAGGTAAGAATGTGATGTCAGAGTTAAGAAAGAAAAAGAAAACTTGCCTCTGATCCACCTCTCTTCTTTTGCCACGCCTCTTTACATCACAGCTGCATGTTCATACCTGCGTCTACCTGTCACCAAATACCGGGAATGAGGAACCTCTACTGCTATCAAAACACTTTAATTTGCATCTATAACTAAAACAATAGACTGTACTTTGCAGTTTCCTAGAAAATGACAAGTATGCTGATGCCATACAAAACATTGGTTAAAATGTTTCTTCCCTTAATCTGAGATTGTTCTGAGATTAATCTGAGATGAAAACTAATGAGATGAAACTAATTCCATTGACTACACACCTTAAAGGTACTCACTGCAAACTTTAAAATGAAACATGAAACACGAACAGGCCATTCTGAAATATCAACAGGTGCAGTTTGAAACAGTTTATGCCAGTAGTTTTCCAAATATTTTGATATGTTAATCTGAAATGCAGGTATGCACACAATGTAAAGAAAAGTTTAAATGCTATACCAGGATGTGAAAATTAACTTTGGCTGTTTCTGTAGGTTAACCAAAACAGTACATGTGATAGTTGATATCTGTTTACATATTTTGATTATTATATTTTTAATTTAAAGACACATTAACCATCTATATGACAAAAAACGTGTTTATGAATACTTTTACAGTACATTTAACACTACCAAAATGATATCTGTTCAAATTCTTTGGCAGTTCTACATTGTTGTGGCTTGAGCAAACATTGTGACAGCGCGAGCCGTTTCATCACAGAAAACAAAGCAGAATTTATCTGAACCTGTAGGAATGTGTCAATCGGACACTCCTGTCTGCATTCTCCAGGTGAAGACGGAGCTCGGGTCATCTGATCTGATCTGACACACAGATTTACACTTAACCCTGAAAACACAGTCAGAGAAGAAAAAAATCTGAAGCAGCAAACAGGCTTTGTTATCTAGGGTATTTGATGAATGACTAAAAAATATGATGGGCTGATGGTTGTGACTGACTGTTAACATTTTAAATCAGTGTTGGAAAATGAAAAAATAAAAATAACACCAGCATTTCCTGACAAACAGGGTCCACTGTTGCGTGTCCCCATCCAAGATTTTAGCCTTAGGCTACAAGCAAGATTAATTCATTCTCACACTCATTAAGTACTTTTTGTTTGAAAGTGAAAGGTTCACTGTCTTGCCTCAGGAAAGGTCAACATGTGACCCCAGGGAGATGGAGATGAAACAAGTTGACTTCTGATTGGTAAACAGCAGGTTGAGCAAAAGGTTGTCCACTCAGAGTCACCTCTTTGCAGGTGTGTAAATCTCTAGGTGTGATTATTATTCATGTTTGTTTATTAATACAGAATTTAAAAAGTGATAGGCTATTGAAAATATGTGTAAATGTTGACCACTTGAGTACTGTTGGTCACGAGTAAAGGAGATTTTTTTTGTAAAGCATACAATAGCAAATAAATTTTCATAATAAATATTTAGTTTTAAGGGGTTATAGAGTGAACAACATTTTGTTTCAATTTCTGTCCAAAGACATGGGTAGAATCCTAGCCAGTAGCGTCCCTTTTTGCAGTTTTTATTTGTAGTCTGAGCCTGCATTTCCAAAGTTGGCCGCTAGGAGTTGGTGTTGAGTCAGTGTTTTCTGATTTATGTTTCCGGTTTGGGCACTTCTTCTTCTCTTGTCAATTTCAAGCGTAATTGGAAAAGTTTGTTTGCGCTCTTTAACGGTTACGCGTCAAAACACAACTCCAATAAAAGATGTCACAGCTTACAGATTTTTATAGTTCAAATGAAACTATACATTTAGTCGTTCTGCGTCACAGAGCTGCATCATCAGGTGTTTGTTTTAATTCTCTGTGGTAACCACAAACAGCGCAGCAGGAGGGCGACCTGTCAGCTGATCCGACATGAACGAAAACGACTCGAAACTCAGCAAACTTTTTCCTCCGGATCTCCATCACATCCCGGGGTGAGTAAACAAACACTGACAGCCGATAACTTAAAGTATTCATGACGTTTTAATTTAACTGTAACCTGCAAACAGGAAGGCAATTTTAGGCTTAATGTCATAATGTTTTTGCCTCTGCATGCGTACAGTGTATATATACCGTATATGTTTGTTAGCAAAATATCTCATAAACCACTCGACAAATTTCAATGAATCTTGCAGAAAATAATCAATGAATGTACATCTAAACTGATTCAAGATGGCTGCCACAGCCAACTGATCCTAACATTAGCTACATAAGTCTGTTTTACACAAATTAACATAAAATTGGGGTTGGTAGTATGATACCCAACACACATTCTGAGTGCTAACAAATTGTGCAAAATCTTAGTTAATTGAACTATTTGGAGTCAACTCTTTCTGTCTGTTAGCAAAATATATTAGAAGCCACAGGACACATTTTATGGAAATGTTCAGGAAATAATCCTTGGATGTACCTGTACAACTGATTAACTTTTAGAGTCACTTCATTTTAAGATGGCCACCACACCTTAGTTTATTTTAGCAAACTGTTTATAACTCAGTCAGTTTTAAAGATATTAAGCAAAAGTTTGGTGATAACTGTCATTCACAACACATTGTACCCACAACTTTTATAGAATTGCTGTATTTACATTAGTTCTTGTTTTGTTCCTAAACTTGGTTTCATGTCTTTTTGGGTTTGATCCAACAAACTCGCCACACCCTACTTACTATTTTTGGCACAAAGTTTAGCTCAACCAGCCGGTACGGAAGCTGCCAGCGCAGTTTCAGCTCTTTGGGTTCTGCTCCAGCGTCAAGACTTTTCTTTCAAGCAGTTTCGGCATTTTAAAATTCCCTGTTCCAAAACAGCTCCACGTAATGATGCTACCGTCCCCGTGTTCGACTGTTGACTGGAGCTCGGTACTGAGTTTCCTTTTCACAAACTGGAGTTCTTGCTAGACCAGATCAGATGTTTTTGCTCCTTTTTGTTTGGGAGTCATGCAGGCGTTGTTTGTTCTGTAAAACAGAATGCCTACAGGTGGAGACATGCAACAATGACTGTGCCTCTGTCAGGTTTCCCTTTCTCAACAAAAGGATTCTAATTCTCAACATTAATGACAATGAACTTGTTGGTTACCTGTTTGTCCAGAAATCCTGCCTAAAAAAACTTCACAGAATACTTGAAAACAGCTGAAAACCTTCCATTAGGAAAAAAAAACTCCATAACAACAGATTCTTTATTTGTTTGATTAATATTTTTTTAAATCATGATTATTTTCAGATACACAGGGTATTGCCCACAGCTGAAGTTCTACATGGGCAAGTCTTATGGAAAGCTCACGGGCGAGTTGCTGAAAGAGGCACGCTCAGATTGTCTTCATGTCCTCTCAGCAGAGTCCAACACTTCTCATCCACCCATCTGTGGCAAAGACCTGAACAGGATAATACCAGGATACATGGGTAAATATTACACATCAAAAGATGTGAGGGGAAATCCACTCTGCATCAAATAAACATGCAGAGTGGGAACATATAAAAATGCTTAGCGATGAACATGAGACCTGTGTCCGAGCTGCTAAATTATTAAATGGAAGCGATAACAAGGTCACAGAGTACTCTGGTGACTCAGCAACACCAGCTAAATGCTGAACATTCCCTTAAAGAGATTCAATGCACATCGCCTGTAGCCTTTCATTCCAAAGTTTTAGATCATTTTATGTCAGTTAAACCTTGAAAATAACAAGATGGCTTAATTATTTCAATAGTCCAGGGATCTGTCACATCATCTAATCAAACATGTAAGATATGTACAAATACTGATATTAAGCTTTCCTGATCAAATCTATCTGTTTGTGCCAGCACCACTTATGATAATATTTAGGTTTTTTTTAATGTAACAATCCAATACATTACAGTAGTGATCTAAGTCACTTAAATTTAGTAGCTTAAGATTGAAAAAAAGAACAACCAAACTGACAAATAATTCCTTTACACTTACATAAAAATGCCTGTAGAATTAATGAGAGTATTAATGAAATATTGGTTCCTGAATGTTTAAGTAAATATAAGTAAACTGAAGCCTTTAATGTTGCTTTTCTGTTAGGTTTCATTCCAAGAAATAAAAAGTATTTTGGCTTCAGCTTCTCTGAAGTGTGTCGAAAAGCTCTGACCGAGTTTCATCAGGAGGAACAGGAGAGGATTCGAAAGAGATCGATGGAGCTGCCTCCCATCAGCAGCCAACAGATTGATGTAAAGATATTCTTCTTTTTCACAAATGCTTTGGATTCACTTCCCTCTGCACACATACACCATGATTATAAATGAGGAAATCCTTGTTCAGAGTACATTTCTGTACATTATAGTAAATTAAAATCTTAATGTAATTTATTTACAACTAAGTCGTACAAATCCTAATCATTCTTTGTCATCTTTTGGCCCAGAGACCAAAACCACCTCTGAGAGCGATCTCTAGCACCCTGCCCTCCTACAAGTCTTTAAATCCCTTCAGCCCAACAGGAAAACCATATCAAATGGATGATAAGCATCCACAGAAGTACTTCATCTCAGGTACTCTAAATCGAGCCTACTGTAGGTGTGAGTGTGAGTGAGAATGGTTCTTTGTTTTTATGTGTCCTCTCTTCACAGGATTCACAGGACACGTACCAAAATCCCGCTTCCTGTTTGGCAAAGGTTATCCTGCCATCACCAACGAGGCGCTGATGGAGTATGGAAAACAGTAGCGTTACCTGAAGTCCAAAGACACGCCCCTCGCTCACTACCTGCTCATGTGACAGAGGTGTGGAGTCATTGTGTTTAGGACACATCCCAGGTCTGCGTTAGTGCTTCCCACCACCTGATCACAGAATCACCAAATAATGGCTCAAACATCCCACAGAATAAAGCTCATGTCTGGAGAAACTTTTAGTCAGCTGTCTCAGAACGCAAAAGGAGAATACCAGAATGGGAAAGAGCCATCAGGAAAAGTCTTTATTGACAGATGCTGATTGTCATCAGGCATTCAAGGAAACGACTAGAAGAAGAGAGAAAACAGTAGTTTCAGATTTCACACAATTCAGAATGTTAAAAGTTCTCCATTCCATCAAGTCTTCCTTCTTGTCTCTAACAAACCTCTTGTCACACCTTAAATGCCACCAGAGGGCTTGCTTCTGTGCAACTGAAGGACTCGATACACAAACCATACAACAGTAAGAAAGTTCAGAGGTCAAATACAAACAGGAGCACCTGCTGTATGTCTGTCAACTCATGCACATACAGTGAATCCATGCTGGTAGGTTTGCTCCGAGAAGAAAGTTAATCAAAATGTAAAACAGAGAGGTGTGTGTCTGTGTGGTACAGCATATCTGACACTGGTGTTTCGACTTATCAGTAAAATGAAGAACAGACTTAATGAGGAGAAGATTGTCTCCCAGCACAAGAACAGTCTTTAAAAAATCCTATTTTATGAAAAACATCTGTCAACATTAAACGAGAGCAACATAACCACATAAACAAGGTTGTTTTTGGCTCTTGTTAAAGTGTTACTGGGAAATTTATTCAAGATCTGCTGTACTCTTGAAATTATGTCTCACAACAAATATTTACAAAGTACTACAGGACAAAACTTTATACATGTAAAAGGAAATGTACAGATAAATGGGGCAAATTCTGAGCTGCATGGAAAAACAAGATTAAAAAATACACTTTTCAGGCTTTGTGAGTTGAAAACAATAATTGAAATATTTTGAAATTGGGTCCAATAGTTTATACCAATTCTACAGAACCTCACTTAATCTGTTAAGAATTTTAGGGTCTGATCGACAAATTCCACCTTTCAGATTGTAATTTTAGCTGGTATGCTGGTATTTTCCGGTGTAAAACAAACTCCATGTTGCATAGCCAACATATATCAGATGTTTCTTCAAACAATAAAAGTTTATGATCATCTGATTTGAAATCAACAAGTGCAAAATCAAAAACGTAATGAATACAAGCCAATGGTGATTATTCTTGTATTTTTGATGCTTTCCTATCAGTTAAGAACTGTAGTCAAGCTTTTTAATGTGTTCGTGCACTGAGAACATTTTTATTGTACCAGTAAAGAGTCCAGAATATGCTGTTGTTTCAAAGAAACTTCAGTTTTCAGAAGCTTGTGAGATTCTGAGCTCCTCTTAGCTTTAATGACCAGATGGATTGGGCCAAGAGTCCAAGTTGAGATCTGTTCAAGTGGAGCCACTGAGATGGTAGTCTGTGCCTGAGGGGGGTAAAAATTATGAAAATATACTGATCACAATGAGAGGCAGACATTGTTTTTTATCCAGTCTATTTACAGTAAAAGCAGGTCCTGATCTCCACTACTTACCTCCTGATCTGTGCCCCAGAACTTCTCTCCGCTCTGGTGGAAGGATCGGCTGCTCCGAACAGTACGGCCCAGCGCAGGCTGCTCTGACAGGAACGTTTTGCCTGAACAGGAATGGCTGAAATTTGGGTGCCACAGTCTTTTTTCGTCTCATCGTCCCTTCCATCCATGCTGATTTGAAACCAAGTATCTGTATGAATTTGGCTAAAGTTCACTGAATTTGCCCCATTATTTACAAGATCAGGTTCTTGGGGCAAAACCTGTGGAGCGGGAGCAAACATTGGACTTCTGCAGGCAAGAATGTCTCCACTGGTTTGATCGTTGTAGCTGCTGCCCATCTTTCTGTCAGCTTGTAGCTTCGGCCAGCTGCTCACCAGCAGGGCTGAGCACGGCTGAGGTGGGAAAGCGTCCCACTCCGCAGAACACAGCATTCTCTGACGTAACAGCTGCGGCTCCAGGACCAAGTTGAGGTCAAAGGGCAGCACGGAAAGCGGTTGCAGCAGGAGCAGCAGCTCCTGAAAGAATAGCCGACACCGACCCAGCGACACAAACAGGAACCCCCAGGAGTGGTAGTATGTGGTCACCACATCTGTGGAAACAGCACACAGTAAGAGCTAAAAACAAGTAACAATACATCATTAATATGGTAACATTAATAGTCCTGAAAAGGTATTCACAAAAATATCTACTTCTGGTCGTCTTTTCACCAAATTTTCAGTGTCATAGCAGAGTTTGGTCGTTTGTCGTAGCTCACCTTTTTGACTCAGAAGGTGACTTAGCCAGAATTCCAAAGACCTCAAACTATAAAAAGGCCAACAAAAACAGGTGTTTTATTTTTATTTTCTCCACATGTTTTATTAATAAAGCAGTTTTTGTTCTTACTTCAGAAGGCCCATGATGAAAGCTCTCAGTCGCATACTGTGGCTGCTGAGTTCTGGACATTTTCTGATTTTTGAGACCAGACTATGAAGGACCCTGGTAGATGGACCTGGACAGACATGGGGACAGATGAAAACTACTGCTCCTCCCTCATCCAACTGACCCATGAAAGTAAAAGCCCAAGTACCTATTCTTGTGGAGACCTCCACCACTTCCCAGGAATGATTGCGACACTGTCCGATTATATAATCCAGCTTGTGGTCCCTCAGACCGTCCTCTAAAATGTTCTGGATTGCAGGACAGAGGTGTTCCAGGACCAGACCAGCAACAGTGGGGCTGCAGGAGCTGCTACCCAGACGCACCTGCACCACAGAGAAAAGAACCGGCACAGATTGTTCTGTTCTGTAAGGCCTTGTGAGTACAGTTATTCAACACCTCTGCTCTAATATCTGTGTCATGCCTCCCTGTTTGGACACATTATTCTCGGTGCTTAGTTCTGCTGATTCAGACCTTTTCTGCTGGGTCTCTGCTGCGTCCGAAATGAGCCATGATCAAATCCACAGCACCGCTCACAGACCTCAGCAGACCTAGAAACAGGTCACATGAAGAGTTGGGTGAATCGCGACCCTTCGAGTGTGACAACGCATATCAAGGTTTGATTGAAACAGCTAGGTTATTCATTTTATATCACCAAACTTTTTCAATAAGAAAATAAAATTTAAATCATAGACAAAAAAAAAACAGATCTTCAACATTTTTACACATTTGGAGCACAAAACTATGGCAAACTTGCTTTTGGGATTCATGATCATTTTACAAGACAGGAAATCTGAACTGCAGCTGAAGATGAGCCAGTTTTTCATTTCAGCAGCCGCTTCACTGCCCTGCTTTTCTTTTTTCCATCCCTCACAGACCAGCTCATGCAAATGTCACGGTAAATTCTTTATGCGTGTTGATGCCTCCTGCAGCGCTGCACCACAACAACCCTTCGCTGCTGCCGCCTCCACCACTGAATATATGCTGTAAAAACAGTCACATTTATGTAATTACCTTTACATCAAATAACCTGTGTGGTATGAGCAATTATTAGCTGTACTACATTGCTTTTTTGTAGACTGTAGTCACACACATGGGCTTCAAATAGCTCAACCAATCCCGTGCAGGGAGAGTTAAAAATAGGTCATGTTTGAGAGGAAGCTCCTTCGGGGTATTGAAGGCTCTGCAGCAGCACTGTGAGATTTTATTGCTGCTTTCAACAGCTCATCACTAAAACGATTCACCAAACAAGAGCCTCGTTAGACTCATTGGCTTCTGCACCTTTCTGGTCCAGAAGTTCTATCCACCTGAATCAGCCCCGAGTTGCTCCTCACCTTTCCTCTGAAGATGGCTGATGGACATCGACTCATACGATGTGTCAGGCGACAGGCAGAACTCCGTGGGTGGCCTGTCGCTCGCGATAAAGGTCTGGCCGGGTTGACTCTGATGTGGCCTAGAATCGAGCCCGTCAGTGTCCTGGATTCGTTTGAGATGCAGGCCCGAAGTAGTCGATGCGAGAAAAGAGCTTACAGATGAGATGGGAGCCAGTGCCGTGAGGGTGGCTTTAACTCTGCTGTGGAAGAAGCTGGCATGAGCAGCAGGAGCAGTTGGATGATGGTGACAGTTCAGTTGAGGTTGTGAGGTTGTATGAGGCTGGTTTGAGTTGTTTTCAGCTGTTACGCGTAATGTGGGGGATGTTTGGGAGGATGCTGAATGGTAGGCAGTGCCGGTCAAGGGCTTGTTAGCACTTCTGGGCTCTGAGGGGAGGTTCATCAGGTTCTGGTAGGTGGGAATCTTAACAAGCTTGGATTGATTTAATGCTGAGCTTGAAAAATTGTTAGATTCAACACAGGTTGTGTTATTTTGTATCTGAACCACAGACATTAGCCTGGAGTTCTGTGGATCCAAGCCTTGGCTTTTACCAAACTGTCTCCATGTGTGTCTGCGACCAAGGCACTGTGGACTTGGTGTGCAAGTGGAGCAGGTATCTGAGCTGGATGGAGCCTCTAGGAAGACGGGGCAGTCACTTCTGACTGGTGAGGACTGAAGATTAGAAAAACCCTGATTTCTTTTCTCCTTAAACTTGAGACCATTCTGGGAGCTGCCAGGTCTGCTGCTCTTCTGATTGATGTACTGTTCCAGTAGACCTCCCAGGTGCTGGGCCTGAGGTTTTTCTGTGGGGTGCAGAACAAATGGCTGGATGGGCAGGGAGGTTGGCCTCTGGAGCTTACTGTAGCGCACCACTTTGTTGAGAGAAGGAATTCCTGACAAAGAGGAAAATATCCATTTATTTATTACATTCGTTTGTTCTCCAACTAAACACTAACAATGATGACAATCAAATTTCTCTCCTACTTGTTTCAGTAGCTTCTGCGTTATTGTGCTCTTGGTTCAGAATCACAGATGGGTGAGTGGATTCAGTTCTAGCAGATTGGTATTTGCTGCTATGTGGGCTACACTGGCCGGGCCGCAGGGAACAGAGCGAGTGGGACAAGTTCTGCATGCTGTCTGTATGATGCTTCCTGCAGAAGGCCCTCTCCGTGGAAGTGGTGGCAACCTGGTCATCACATGCCTGAAAGTCAGAAAAGTTTAAGAAGACAACCATTTACAAGTTCGGGCAATCTACCGTTTCTCTCCATTTTGATAATCTGTATTCTGACAAAACACAAAACAAAAAGCAGAACGTCTTCTAGTACTAATAGTGTGAGAACAACTGGGCATGCATTTGGTTTCATTGGCACTGCAGTATTTGTGATGTAGATTTTTTTTTTGTTGTGGAGGTAAGATTAAATGCAGCAAAGCAGGAGGTAAAATTAGGATAAAAACTTTCACTTTTGAGAAACTCAAACAGAAATCCAGAGATCCTCAACAAGACATAAACATGAAGAAACAGCATTTAAAGAAGACCTGAGAAATGGACTGAGGAAAATAAAGGGGGCAATATACTAGGGGGTGGGTGGGTAAGTGGAAACAGGTGTGCTGATTACTAATGAAAGCCAGGTGCTGTGTCAGGAAGTAAACCTGACGCTGCGATGATGGAGTTAAACAAAGATAAACAACTAAAACCACCCGAAACCCTATGAACCCAGTATTACAGGAACACCATATAAAACTCTAAAAACTACAAGATCCCCAAACCATAACAGACAATGACACAAAGTTTTGTATCAGTTCCCATTTCAGAACATAAACCTAGATTTTAGAGTTTTAAGTGAGTGAGCTGTATGTGGGCAAAAATTTAAAAAATGGGCTAAAACAAAAGTTCTTGTTTCCAACCTACCTTCTCAGTTTCAGTGTTTTGTTCTACCTTTTCAGTGTCAAGTGGCAGAGGGATTGGGCTGGTTCCTCCTGGCCTCTCGGCACAGCCAGTGAGGCTGGAGCAGACCGGGCTCGGTGACTGGGAGGAGAGGTCACAGGTCACGAGCTTGTAGTACTTCTGGTTGGTCCCCATGGCCAACGAGGCCTGGTTTTGAAGACAGGCAGCCAGGTCTGAAACCTCCAGAGATGAGAGACCTGGGGGTAGCGGTTCCAGGGAGTAAAGGTTGCAGTTTGAATCAAGACCCTGAGGAGACCAATGGGACCCAGAGAAACCTGTGTCAGTTTCTACTTTTGGGGCAGAGTGAACCTTTGTGTTATGAACATGTTGAGCTGGACTTGGAGGAACAGGTTGAAGATCAAGGAAAACAGACCCCTCAGAGTGGGGAAATGCTGGACTGCCGAGGTCATGAGGGGTGGCAGGATTATTGCTCTTGTTATAAATGGCACAGAAGTTCACCAAAACCCCATCGGAGCTGTCACAGGAGGAGTCACTGCCGTCCTCTGTGTTGGACGAGCATTTGTCCTGGCTGTAGACGCAGCAGGACATGTTCTCCCGAGGTCTGTTTGAGTCCTGCTCCAAACCAATGCCAGATCTGCTCACGTGAAGCTGGCATTCGGGCTGGAGTGAGTCCACCTGGTCGGGTCGATCCCGTCCCATGCCCAGCATTATCCCTTCGTTGCCCCATTCGCTGTCAAGGTCCGCATCAGGAAAGGTAAAATTCACGTCGCCATTACTTAGTGACCAGCAAGAACTTCCATGCAGCACAAAAGACGAATCCTCGTGGTATCTGTGGAGATTATCGCCATCACTATCCTCATAATCCTCATCCTCATCTACTTCTGTGTTTGGAAGGAACGAGTTGTGTGAGCGGACAGTGTCCTCCTGCCTCAGGTAAGAATTTGTCTCCTCTGGCGACGAGGTAGAGTCGTACCTCCCGCTGCTGTCGCTGGTTCCTTCCTCCTCTGCTCGATCCTCGTTGAGACTACCGTAGCTGCTAGAGAAACGTCTTTGTCCCATTAGGGCATGCTCTCTGGTTGATGTGCGCTGCTCCGGGAGGGACGCAGCCCGGGTTAGGCCCACCGAGCTCAGCCGGCCGGGTCTCTTGCTACACAGGGTCTGGACAGGAAGCTGCCAGGTAGGAAGCTGCACCACTGGGAAGTGGCACCCTACCAAGGTGTCGCCCAAGAGACCAGACGCTCCGATCATACTGCTGGATGAGGCTGAATCATGGAGGCAGTCAAACTGTCCTGAAAACCTAAAAAAGGGAAGAAAAAAATTTTTTGTAGCAGTTTAAATATTTAAAGTGGTGCAGAAACCGATTCACAATTCTGAATGCAGAAGTACAAGAGTCATTGAAGGAATTACCAAAAAAACAAACTAAAATAGCTTAAGAACCACAGGATACATTTTGAGACTCTCAAAAAGTAATAACTTAATGCACCGCTACAACGGATTCACTTTTCCACTCAACTCAATTATAGATGGCCGCCACAGCCAACTGACCATAAAAAACATGAAAATGGATCCAACTCAGTCATTTTCCAGATATTGAGTTAAAATTGGGTGTGACGAATTGATCTGCTTCTTAAATTCTCATTTGTTTCTGACCTCGAAGGCTTTCACGTTCCACTACTTAAACAGATTCAGGGGTAAACACTGCATGTGTCGCTCTTAAGATTATTATTTTCAAACATTGCCTCCGGGACCTAATTAGAGTTTGTTGTGCTTTAAAAAAAACCCGGCATCTTTAAAGTTTGGAGACCAAGTAACCCAACAGGACAGAATAATATGAAAACATAAAGCAGAGCTGCGAGCTACAACTGTCAGAGTCTCTGCCAGCAGTCTTCAAAGTCCTCCTGCGTTCGCCTCTGGCCCCTCAGCGCAGCACACGCTCCATAATTCAGTGGAACATTAACAAACCCCTCCTCTCTCTGCTCGGGCCAACCACAGGCTTTCAGCGTTAGTCAGCTGCTCTGTAACTGGGGCAGCTGCACTGCAGAGATGCTCCGACGGCACCACCGAGACGTAAATTCACTCTTCACATCAGTCAGGTTCCTTCAAATACTTCTTCTGTATTCACACACAGCAAAAAGTTTGAAATGAACATGAAGAGGGATGTTTTTGTTGTGATCCAGTTTCCATCATACAGAAGAACCACATTTTCTTTATGGCTCTGCCAAATCTCTAAACTCAAAGAAAAGTCATGTTTACCAAAACAGTTTTAGGAGTAATTCCTTCTGTCTTCATGCTGCATTTGAGCTTTTTGTCAAACAGCCTAGTCATTAAATGACCGATACATTTTTGTTGCATTACACAAAGAATTATGTCTCTAAATGTGCATAAATACAGATATTTTTTTTGTCGGGGCACCCGTTTTCATGTCCCGGTCAAACAGACTTTATTCTTTTGACTTTGATTGAATAAGCTCACAGCACAGAAGCATTTTTAGGTTGGGCTTTAGGGGGAAACGGTGTCTTCCTGAGGCATTTGTCTTTGCTCACGGTGTGTGGGTTTGTTCGCTTTGTTGCATCAGACAAAACATAAATGCCCCGGAGAGTGCAGTGTATTACATACAGCTATTTTTATTTGAAATATCTGAGAATTTATACATGTTCATCTCTGGATATTTCTTGACTCTTATTTTGAAAGAATTGCTTTTTTAAAAACCACTTAAAATCAAAAGGTTTTCACTTGTCTTAACCAGGATTAATGCTGCTTGTAATTAAACTGGAGAGAATCTTGAGTTATCCTGTCCCCACTCATTTTCAGTCTTTTAAATCCCCTGAAAAGTAGGCCAGCACGAGAGAGTGGTGGTCTGCAGAGCTTCAGTCCTGCCTTCGTCACAGTGGAGCACACAAGGATCATTACCACTAACTGAACTACTTCTCTAGATGTCTGTCGCTTCATGTTTAGCACGAAGGATCGACTCTTGAAAGCAAAATCCAAAGTCCAGCTTATTCCGGAGGCTGCTTATAATCTAGGATTTCATCTCGAAACAGAACATTAATGTCTGTCTCTGGAATAAAATTCTCATCAGAGGAGATATTGGACTACATTAATGCAGCGTAACACATAAATATTCACAATGTATTCAAAGTCAGGTGAACAACAACAAACAAGACCATCAGAGGTACAGCACATGTTGAACGTTGGGTAGATAAAGTTTGAGAGGTCAGACTGAGATAGTTTGGACATGTCCAGAGGAGGGACAGTGGGTGTGTTGGATGAAGGATGTTGGAGATGCAGCTGCCAAGAAAAAGTAAAAGAGGAGATAAATGGATGTTAGACAGAGGACAGGGTGAGATGGAGGAGGATGAAGAGGGAGCAGTCAAATGAAGAAGAATAACAACAAATCCATGCTTTAGTTTTCTATACTCCAAAGAATTTTGTTCCAAAAGTCTTAGGGTTTGTTTTAAATAAAAATGCATTAAGTCATTTAAGCAACTCTCACAAACAAGATATCCAGTCTTTATTCATTGTTATGCTGTCGCAAACTTTAGCAGGTCTGCAGAGTTTGAAATGTAGCTTTTTAATTATTACTTTATTTATATTAAAATAAACAACCCATGAATGTGTTAAAACATCCAAGTCTGGAAAAATGTCTTGGAAATGATGGGCAGCAACAATTCCTCCATAGTAACAGTAAAGATGTTAGCTTTCCTCACTGTTCCTGCATTGTGACTCAGTTCTGGTCCAATATTTAAAGACGTGGTGTCGACCAAATCAGGCTGTAGCAACCAGATCTATTTAAACATGTTTTCATTCGAACCCATCAGAACTGAAGTGGATTGGAATTAGTTGAACAGTGATTTTAAGTAGGACAACATAGCTATGAAACAAAAATGATGGAGTGCTTATTAAATGGGGGGAAAAAACAGTCATGATAAAGTATCACACAGATGTTCAAAACTCCAAAAATCTCAAATACTTTAAAGAAGAAGTAGATGTTTAACACATTAATTAATGAACCTATTTGGAATCAGCCGTCAGAGATGAGCCTCTTTTAAGTTCAAGCAAACATCTTTCAATTGATATATTTATATATTCAGTTCTTTTCCTCAGAAACCGGAAACCATTTAGAAAAAAAACCTGCCTTTATTTCCGGGAGCTGGACTCTCACGGTGCGAGCATCGGCTCGATCCGCCGGACAGAAGCCGAACGGCCGGGTCCCCACACCGGCTCTGTGGTGGTGCTTCCCCCCTCCTCACGTGCTGCATCTTCAGCACCAGGACTCAGCCTGGCTGACGTGAGACGTCACGGAGGCTTCAGCCAATCAGAGGAGAGATAGGCCTGCTCATGTCAAAGTATCCAAGAAAGGTGGAAACACAGAAAGATGGGTTTATTTTTAATTTTGACTGATATCGTCCCAAAAAACGATATCAGTTTTATGATATCCTAAAATTCTTAGGCTATTATTGTCAAACAAGAAGTAACAAATATCTCCTTCCAAAAAACTAAAAATAAAATCATGAGGTCTCAGTAGTTTAGGCTAAATAAAAATTTTGAAGGAAATAGGAAAAGTAACAGAACTAACACCCACTGAGGAATAGTACCACAACTTATATTTTAACGTCTTGTAACACAGTAAATATAGGCTAATAATACTACTACTACTACTAATAATAATAATTTTCAAAATAAAACAAGAAATTGGGGAAAGCTGAAGTCATAAAAATAAATCCACGAAAACAGAACAACCTGATAAACAGAAAACCAAAACTGATCACGAGAACATCGAGTGCGTCTCAAACCCTTTTTTCAGAATTAAAAGATTTATGTCGCCCTCTGCTGTAAATTTCACCTTATTGTCTAGATAAATATTACAGAACTGTTCTCAAACTGACCTGTGAAAACATCATTTTTTATTTTTTTAAAAGAAAGTTAGAAGGTGTTTAGTCTTTTCCTTCCAAATCGTATATGTCAAATGTTCATTTAATGAGTAAATTAAAGAGGAAAACATTTCAAAATACAACATTATGATCACAACATTCAATGGAACGGAAATCTCATAGTCTGTCAGGAAAAAATGGTAGTGAATGGCAGATCATTTTATTTTAATATTCTAATGTTGTGTTTTGTTTCTATTTAAAGACTCACAGAAATCATGAGAAAATGTTTTTAATCAGAGGTCTTCAACAATGGGGTTGCTGTACTGCAGGGGGGTGGGGGGTGACATTTTTGGATAGACTTGTCTTTATGAAACCAACATGTTGCAAATTAATCAATAGAGGCATAAAATAATGTATTTCAGTCAGGAGTGCACACACTGAGCACACCAGCTGAATCCTGCTTCAGTCACAGACTGACCCGGTATTCTGCACACAAAGAGAAAGACCCGACTCGATTCACAGTAATTAGCTGAGACTCTTTTTTAAAATTATTCTGAGACTCAGTGAAAACACTGAAGACTCCTGTTTTGAATTGGTGTCCCTGTGATGGACAATCGACCTGTCCAGGGTGTCCCCCGCCCCTCACACTGTGCCTGCTGGATATGGGCATCAGTCACCCTGAAAGGAAGAAGCGGGTGAAGATAATGGATGGATGTTTTAAATTATTTCAGTTTAGTTCTGACAAAAATATATATATAGGCAGTCCAGGTTCTTGAAAAATGTATATTTCAATATTTACATTATTTACAAATCATACAAATAAATATACAAAAAATAAAAAACATGAACCAATAAATTCAGAGCTCACAAACTGTGCAGGGATGTTTGTATTTTCTTATCAAGAACACACACAGGTTACACAACCTGCCCAATGGTGACATTTCACAGAGGGGTAATCAGCTTTTACAGCTTTGTTTTTCTGTTTCCTGCAGGAGAGCAGGGTGGCTCCAGCTGAACACACAGGGTCTGAAAAACTTCCATCACTCCTTTAGATGGAGGCAGATGATCAGAGAGGGGCGGGTTGGGTTGTTTTTATCTTCCTGACAGAATGATGTCGGTGTTTCCTTTCCTTTGCTGAAGTATCAGAATGAACAGATGTTTCTCCTGTAAAACATAAGGAGCAAATTTGTTGCAGCTTTTTGAGTCTGACTTTGCCAACAAGAAACAAAACAACAACTTGACATTAAAATGACATAAATATAAATAAAATTACAGACAACGTGAACGCCTATATTTAAGTCTGTCATGAATGTCCACATCTGGTTCCACATTCACACATTTCTCACTAACAATTAAACCAATCATTCAGATTTTTTGCAGTGTGGTTCTGTGGGAAAATTTTGAACAATCAATATCTTACCTGTTGTTGATCGCTCTTTGAACAACCCCAGTTTGAAGAAAAGTGTAATAAGGATCATACTGACAGGATAACAGCTCTTCAGAGACCATATTTTAAAATAGATTTAAGATCTAAAAATTCTCATGTTGGTTCATGTAAAAACTAGTTTAAAAATCAGGGTTTCTTTTTACTATCAATTTTGCATTACACCGTGTTATTTGCAAGCACAAATAGTGGCAGCAGCATCTAGCTGTGGCACTTTTGATACAACTTGTAGCATTTAAGAAAATATCAAGAAAATACCACAATATTGTAAAAAAAATGTCCATGTAACGCAGAGCTGATGGCTTTGTAAAGGTTTATGAAGGAGCATTTTATCGTATTATAACTATTTCTCAAAATTCAGGTCATTCAAAGAGCCATCTAAAAACAGGTAAGATATTAAATGTTCATAACCATTCCCCAGAACCCTTCTTCCTGATAACTTCAGCTAGTTTGTCAGGTATTCATGTCACTCTAAGTATTCATGTTCATGAATTCATTTAATTTAGGTATGAATGTATGACAGTCAGCCTTACCTGCAGTATTTTGTGCCACACTCCAAGTGATCCCTGCAGCTGGCTCCTACAGGTTTCAGACTGTTCCAGCGCCACAGAAGGGACCGTTTGGTTCTCTGGATCAAAGTGCTCCAGTCATCAGGAACAGGCAGTGCATTGACCTGTGAAGACAAACATCAAGTTATTTTTAAGACTTGTTAAAATCAGTAATATGATGATCTCAGAAATAGAAAACTCACCTGAGTGAGACATAGCAGGGACAGAAGAACAGAAAGGAAGATGATTTTGTCCTGAAGTGTCCTCATGGTCTCTGCAGCTATTTGAGCCTGTGAGAGTGATGCTGGTCTGATGGACGGCTCCTCTCGCTGGTATTAAAGGCCTTAATTGGGTTGGGGAGGAGTTAACCTCTGACTAAATCACTCGCTGTGTTTGTTAATTTAATTTGGCAGAGCAAGCTCCCCAAGTCAAAGTCAGTGAGAGAAATCTCTTGAAGAAGCAGGACTTATCAGTTTTATAAGAACACCCAAAGTCAAAGTTTATCTCCGGGTATCCAAAGTCCAGTTGGATCAAGTAATTTAGGACAACTCCACGTTGAAGGTGTTGGAGAACTTAAAGGGATAGCGCGGCTTCTTTTAAGTGGGGGTTAAACGAGGTATTTGTTCATATTAGTCATCACACAGTCAGTTTGGAGAGGCATTATTGTGAATGAAATCAGCATTAAAAAATGTTTCAGTCACCCACATATGCCCAGAGAGAACAGTCGAACTGCACACATAAAGGCTTCAAACCCAGAACCTTCTATTTGGGAGGTGACATTAGTAACCACTACACCACTGTGCAGGTCTCTAAAATGGTTTTGGTGTGATTAAATTATATTTTCTAGACTTACATTTTAAGATGAAGAGAAAAGGGTTTAGTGTACAAGTTCAGGTTTTTCAGAAATCTTTTCAAAGTAAAGTCTATTTAAATACTCAGCACCAGAGGATGAAAAATGTGAATTGACAAATATTTTGTGTATATTGTGTAATAAACTAAACACTTTCAGGACTTCTTACGATCAATTTAGATTGAAATAAATGAGAAGACCAACAGGAAATTGTATTTATTTGGCAATTTTTTGTGTTGAGCGTCTAAACAGTGATTACATGTTAGGTACACGTTTTAGCATGAAGTGGTGGTATAAACATTATTTTACTTGTAAAATGATCACAAGCTCTCTGTCAGTTATTAATAGAAAACTTGAATTGAAAAAACAAACATAATTTGCTGGATGATAAACGATATAAACAGCTACAACCCAGAAAGATAACAACACATCTGTAACATCCGCCTGTTGTGACGCCCGCACAAAACGGTTCTAATTTATGACAAAATATTAAAATAAAGAAGAAAATGTTACAGCATCCATTAGACCAACAAGACACACACCATGTAAAAAAACATCCTTTTATCGTTCTCATAATACTGAATGGTTTGTTTTTAATATACTTGATCATATCTAGGGCTGGCTACTCAGAAATATATTACTTTAAAATAAGATCATTCAGATTTGAATCTACTTGAGTGCAACCGACTGTCAAATTATTCTTAGAATCATGACAAGCATTTGTTTCAATTAACAACATATTTTTGAGTATAAAAACAATATTTATCACATTAAGATTAAAACATTCTGCCAGTGCTTTTAGTTGATGCGGAAACAAAACTTTCCTTATTAAATAAAATAAACCTGTTCAAAAACCTTTCAATTCAGTCACAAGCTGTAGGTTCACTGATGAATAAACACACATTTATATACATTTGGAAATATGGCAAAATAACACAAAATGTGGAAACTGTCAAAACGTTTTGTAACCAGCTAAAGAATTGTAAAGTCATAAAAGGGTTTTATTCTGTTTTGCGGTTTAGTGTGGTAAAAACAAAATGATAAGAAGCTTCATTTTTATTTTAAAAACACCTAAAGTAAGATTGCAGCTTGTGATAAAAACAGTAACTACAGCGTGTGCTTTTTAAAAATATTTATGAATTCGCTCAGTTTTCTATAACCATGAGATCAAAAGTGGATGGAATAATGGCTTCTGAGTATAAGTTGTGTCGTCATGATCAGTGTTATCAGTGTTAAATGTTAAGATAAACATATTTTAAATTGATTTTACAAACACATCCTCCTCAGTGCTATGATGTCAGCAGAGGTTCACGTTCAGCAGCGGTGCTCTGGAAAACAAAAGTGACAAATATTGTATAAAATACTTCACATGCTTAGCAAAGTCTTTGTTCTGTTTGTACCTCTGGGACCTTCTGTCGACACATCAGGAACATGAACAGTCCTCCAAGGATGATTCCGAGGCCGATCAGCATGAAGGGGACGTTCTCAACAACGTTCTTCTCAACAACGATCACTTGCAGCTTCCTGGCCGACGCGTCGTCAATAAGAACACTCTGATGGTGAATTTGAAAATGTTATGAAACCTTACAAGTTTACACAGTGTTCTATTTTTATTGTTTCTTAATGCCAGAAAGTTGGCGGGGTTTTTTTTTATCCCTCTCTTCTGCTGCTTATCCGTTGTCCAGCCATGGAGGCATCAGGACTAAGAGAGAAACCCAGACCTCTCCTCCTCCAGCTCCTCCTGGGGTACCTCAAGGCGTTCCCAGTCCAGAGATGATACACAATCCCTCCAGTGACTTCTGGGTCTGCCCTGGTGTCTTTTCACAGTGGGAAATACCTGATAAACAACTCAAGGGAGGCATCCTAATCAGATGTTCAAACCATCTCAATTGACTCCTTTGGATACAAAGGAGCATTAGCTCTACTCTGAGCTCCCCCCCAGATGAAGAAGCTCTTCATCCCATCTCTAAGGTTGAGCCCGGCCACCCTATGAAGGAGGCTCAATTGGGCCGTTTACGTCCAGGATCTCTTTCGGACATGATCAGTACCTCATGACCACAGGTGAGGGCTGGAACGTGAACAAACAAGTTAATTGAGAACGTTTGCCTCCTTCATACAAAAAAAAAGATAGAACATCCCAAGAGTGGTGATTCCATCATTTCTGTCAAGGCTTCTTCTCTGACCTTGGAACAACATGGGATTTCCCAGATGGAGCTGGAGAGTGTTGCAGAGGAGAGGGATGTCTGAGTTTCCCTCCACAAATAGATGTAAACCGGTACTGAGTGTATGACTGCAAAATTCACGACAGAGGTGTAATCTGTGTGTGACTGTGTGTGTGTGTGAGTGTACCTCATTGAGATAAGCCACAGGGAAGACCACTGTCCTGACGTTTCCTGTTTGACTGAAAGTACCAAGAAAAACCAATCTGTTTTTATACTCTTGCTTACACAGTCATCATTATCAGTCTACGGTTCTGAATGAACTGTATCATGGTCTCTGTTAATTCTGGGCCAACAGAGATTAAACAGTGTTGTCTATCAAGATTGCAAGGGATTTATCTGTAAAGTATGGTGACATGTGAGGGAATAAAAAATGTTAGCCCTGCATTGGACAGGCAACATCTACCTCATCTGGATTTTTTAAAAACTAGGTGTTTGTATTTCTTTGTTTTAAATCAAATATCTGATCAGATAAAATGGAAAGAAAAAGGGAAAAAATCTAGGTATGAACTGATTTCCCTTCTATTTTTTTCAGAAGTGTTCCAGGACTGTTCAAAAGTCCATTAATCATGATGATGGTGGCAAAACAGCCTTTTATCTTCCAGACTGCCCTTCCCAGTTATGCTTAATCATACAGCTGCAAAAGTTTCATTTTAAGCAGACATGGTGATGAGGAGATGTGTGAAGAACTGCGTAACGTTTCAAACACGATGAACAGCAAGTGACAAAGGACACGAGTCAGTCACCTGAAGGAGGGGATTTTCTCTACGTAGACGTTAATCTGCATCCGCTTAGCTGCTTGTAGGACGATTCCTGTTAGCTGAAAAACAGAATCAAACTTTGTTAGGAGCAGCTCTGCACTCACACATTTCTACTAAGATGTATAAACAATACATAAAATGATTAAAATGCAATGTTATGCAGTTGCACTTAGAAAATTTTTGAGAATATTTTAGGCATTTTATAGGAGTGGTGGGAAGAAATGACTTAAATGGCAATACATCAACAGCTTTTCATCAATTAGATCTGGATCATAACAGATTTTCAACAGAAAAATCATCCAAACTTGTTTCATTCTATTGTTATGTTACCTGTAGTGCCTAAAACTTTTCAACAATGCTATCAAAATTAAAACCACCTTAAAGTAGACGTTAGCTTCAGGGTTAACTTCAGCATGTAATCTGGAAGAGCTGAGGCCTGCAACTTTCTGATTAAAAAACAACCAGAACATGGTAAACTTGTTTGTTCTGACCCGCTGTTTGCATCTTTGCTCAGAGGACTTTGTTCAGTCTCAGTAATCTCATGCAGTGACATGGCAAAGACAGGAGTGCAGGAAGGAGGTCGAATAAAGTGGCAACAGAAGCTTGTTTATGCGTTTAAAGATAACTTCAGAATGGTCGGCACAAAAAGCAAGAAAATGGATGGACATCTTTACAAACTGATATTAAAGTTCATATCACACTTGTAGGCAGGGTTCCTACGTTTTAAAACTTCATGCATGACAAGGCATTTTATTCATTTCATTCAGCAAAATTGGTGTTAAAAATTGATTTCAAATCTCTGTAAAGGCAGAGGGAAAAAATGCAGAATTTATAAAAATGAAGTAATGCTTCCAAAAAAAGAAAGTCTGGTTACAATTGAAACTTTAGCTGCTTTACTGTAACCCCGTTATATTGAATAATAAAAGTACACACTGGCACTGAACCGTAAGTTTCTATTTTTAAAACTATTAGGTAATATCCTTGATCGGTTAGCTATTTTTGGAGACACTAGTTGTTTATTCTGCAAGAGTATTACTGAATGTGAGCTTTCTCTTTTGCAATTTATCTTCGTTTCTGCAAAGCACAGTAAACGGTAAAATAACAAACACAAATTGTGCACTGAGAAAGAATACAGTTAAGCATTTTTCTTTCTATTTTTACATTATCTCGAGAACAACTTTCAACTGATCATTTAAACAACACGGATGGTTGTAGAACAAATCCACTAAAACTGTCGATTTTTTGTGCATGTGGTGTGCTTTTCTTTGCATCTATCAAGGATTTTCCCACACATAATCGTGTTATTACAGTTATTAGGCCTGATAAGAGCTGTCAAAGCTTATCTTTGGTGACAGCTCCGTACCATGTAGCGCTGCTTTAATTTTTAACCAGTTTTCTGGCTCACCATTGCTAAGCAGCAACAAAAGTGAGACAGTTCACCTTCTAGTGGTGTATTTTGATATTACGTGCAATAAAACAGCCATGTTTGTTTTCTTCAGTGTTGTCTGTGGTAGCCTGCTTGTAGTGGATTGACTCCAAAAGTTATTAAGTCATAGAGGAACATCCAATGATTATTTTAAGTGAGTGTTCTTAAATTTTGTCCATTGGTTTATGATGTTTTTTGATAACAGGCTTGAAGACGTACACACTGCACAAAAACAATAGGGTATGCCTTGGCCTTTAAGGTGATAAACAACTATCAGGTTTATGACATGAAAGAAAAGAAAGCTGATAACTGTGTGTAAAGAAGTCATAAATTTAAGTAAGAACGTTTTACTGGATTGATGTCGATGGCAGTCTGGTGGTGCTCCTTTTCAGGCCTCATGCCAGAAACATCCTGAGCAAATTTCTCATCCGCCTGGTAAAAGTGTGGTGAGGACATTATGATGGGAGCTCCTTAACAGACACAAGTTGAAATCGTTAATCAAACAGATTCAGGAAAATTGGCTTTTTAAAGAAAGAATCCAAAAATCCATTTCAGTCCAATTAAAAGGAGCTCTTGTCTCGTGTGTTTCCCACCTTGTTTACACACGCTGACGTTGAGCAGGCCGGAGCCGAGGCAGTTACCGGCCGGCACACAGAAGCCTGCGTTGGCCGGATTCACAGTCAGGTTGGCAAACACCTCGTTGGGGGGAACAAAACGATAGCCAGGGATCCCCTTCACTGTCACGTCCTCCGTATGCAGAGCGTACAAAGATCTTAGAAACAAAGTCACATGCATGGTAACTATGAAAACAGAAATAATGATATAAAAGTGTAACAAAGAGGAAAAGTTGCATACATTTTTTTAGGGCTTTAAGTTAATCTGATTTCCTGAAACAAGAACAGTTTTACAATCAGTGTTCAAAGGTTGTTTTAACTGTGGCTGTTAAGATTTTTACTGAGAAACTTGAGCTGAATTTCCTCATTCTGATCTGTTTTCTGTTTCTGATCTGTCCAAGCTGATATTTCTTGTTTCAAGCAGCACTATTTAAGAAGCAAACACTAACCAGAAATTCAACCAGCTAAGTTGGTGTACTTAATTCAATCTCCAGACCTGGATAATACTGAGGATAAGAACAAGTAATGGGGGAGGCATTTCACTACAAGTCTTAAGCTTGAGGTCGGGGGTCCAGGGCTAAAACCAGAAATACTTAGACATTATATTTCAAAAGGAAGTAAAAATAACAGGGCTTGATACATCATTGTGCACAATCAAACTAAAACAACTGAAGTTTTCAAGAATAAAAACTGACCACAAGCTGAGGTTAAATAAACATGATAATGACCCCCCCCAAACAAAAAACATGTTGGAGCGTAATTTTACTTGCAGTGGAAGCACCTCACCTGCACAGGTCAGAGGAAAACATATAAAGGACCTCATCCTTGGTAACGATTGGATGGAAAAATGCTCCGTTGGTTCCGTTAATCATGTTGCACTCATCAGACGTCCACCAGTTCAAAGAGCTGCGTTCATACACAAAACAATGCATATCATTACTTTTAATTGGCAGCAGGATCATAAAAAGTGACTGAGTTTCAGACATTTAGACAACCATTTGGAATAAATCGCAGAGGTCAGACAAAAAGAAGTTTACTACTGATTTATCTTTTTAAGCAAGCACAGTGATTGACTGCTCTTTTGTGTGCAAATGAGCTTGTGTTTGACTGACTTGTTAAATTTTATTAAAGCAGGCCTAAGATCAGTGCTGAATACAATGAAGTGACACTGGAATTCATTTAAACACTATCTGATCAATAACTCTCACTGATTTGATTTACTGAAGGTTGGAAAGGAGTGAAAGGAGATAACTACCTGCTATTCTGCCATGTGTCCACTCTGGCAAAGTCCAAGTAGTTCTGCTGGCCAGTGAGGAAGACATATTCTCCATCGCTCGAAGCATTGCTCTTGTAGAAAAGTCCAAAAACATCATCCAGTGTATGGTCAAATGTTTTGGCCTCTTTGAGCAAAGGATCTTCATATCCCCACAGGAGCTCTCTCACTGTGAGGGTGGAGAACAGGCCTATATTGAAGGACCTCATGTAGGCAGATATCAGACTGGCAATGAATAAGGAGTCCTTGAATCTTTCCATCACCGTCTACCATGAAAATAAAAGGGGCAATGACAACGTTAAAAAAACAAGCTGATCTAAAGACGTGAAAACACAAGTCAAAAATGAATTAAATGTTTGTTTATTGTGCAGATCACGTTGCAATCATGTAGAAATACGAGGAATTGTAAAATATATTAGGCTATTATTTTTTACATGGAATAAAACTAGTAATTCTACTATTTTCATCGTTTGACTTCTGTGTCACGTTAATGACAATATTAGTAAATAAAAAGAAAATGAAATTAGAAATATGAAGTAAATTTAAATGATTCATCTTCAGTAGCTTTGGAGTTTGTGTTTGTAACAGCACGGATCACCTTCTCATTATTTTTTAATACAAAATGATTATTTTGTCCTGTAGAAAACAAACTTTTACTGAAAGTATTACAGCAGAATTTCTTCTTGTTTTAGCGTACTTACTTATGGGTATGTTCTAATTATTCCTGCTAATAAACTGTAAAAAGCAAATAGTGAGGATATCTGGTCTGTATTTGAAGAATCACTTTACAATATGTGCCCTTTGAACAAACAATCATTTACTATTTCAAATATGTTGGTTATTATGAGTTTCATTAAAGATATGTTAGTCTATTGACACTTTCACATAAACTAAACTCTACATCACAAAGGACATCATCATCAAATTGGTAAACAGTCAAAATAAAATAGTTTTTTTTTTTGCTTACCATGGCAGGAATGTTAATAGTCCTGATGATGTCACTTTCTGGACCTCGTGACATGTTGGGCTGGAAAATGTAGGTTTTAGGATTGACGGCTGCTACTTTAGTTCCATTATTTTGGAACATCACTTCCTCCATGGGCCGGTACTCTCTGCATAAAACAATTTCAACAATAAGGATGACAGTTAGGCATAAAAACATGATTATTACATAAATTCTTCCGATTTAATCATTTTTGTGTGCCTGGTAAAAAGAAAATACATTTGCTGGGATGAACTGTTAAAAAGGTGACACCGGGCTTTTTATAGCAACATTAAATCTAAATAAAGCATAAAATAAAAAGGAAATAGAACTGTTTCAGGTTTGCAGTTCCTCTATCCTTGACAAACTAAACCACAAAACCACAAAAGGCATGAGAGATGAAAGAAAATATAAACAGGCAATCCAAGCAAATGACCATATTAATATGAGTTGGCCTCTAAAATATAAAAGTTTTTGTTTCTTCTTTTTGTCCTAAAAAATAAAAAATTGCATCAAAGCATCTTTAAACCTTGATAGAAAACAGACTTTGCTTATATTATTTGTGGCAACTGTTTACATTCTGCTGAAATATTTCTGGCTAATTGAAGAGCCTGACATCTTGATGAGTGCTTTTTGTTTTGTTTTACTTTTAAAACATTTCTTCCACATCTTGACCTCCAAGTCGATAAAAAGAAGCCGTTGTGATGTTGCTCTCTTACCGATACGTGTACGGCCCAATTTCCACCACAGCTGGCCTTTCCCCTTTCAGAACCTCTTGTGGATTTGTCACATTGAATAAATAAAACTGCATGTAGATAGGTGCGGGAGGATCTTCCCAGGCTTCAAAAGCCTCTGTTCCATTTTTCAAAACCACTTCCTATGGAGGACAAAGGGCAGTGGGTAAAATATGATGAGTTATGTGCTGATGATAAGTGGTTTCACATCACATGAGAGTGAAATCATTATTTCCTTAAAAAGTGAGGAGGACACAAGCACAAGGCAAGCGTACTATTTTTGTCTGAAAACAGCTGTGAACTTACATAACCCATGTTCAACTACATATGAATGTTGCAGTAAGTTTGTTAAAGTCAACTGACAGATTTCTATAGCCTACAAGCCTTTTGATTCAATTGTTTTTCATAATTCAAACAAAGTCAGTTTTTTTTTTTTGCCAAACAGTGCTGCTGTGTTTACACCCTACCTGGTATAATTGAAATTGGCTACATGAATGTAAAGTAAACAAGAGCTGGAATTTTATTTACTTTTTTTTCGGAGGGGGAGCTTAAGAACTGTAAAACTAGCAGCAATTTTCATGGAAAAACTCACAACACTAAACTGACGGTTTTAATGCTCAAGCTAATGCAAGCATATCAAAGCTAAGCTAAAACAGAAGGAGTTAGGTTACCTTTTTAACCAACGACTGCAGAACATTTGGAAACACGTTAGCCAAAACTAAAGCAATACCGACGATCAATAATAAAACAGAAACGACTCCGGTGCTGTAAACGCAGTAGGTCCTCAGAAGCATGATGACACAGCAGAAAGAAATTTCCGTGACTGCCACTGACAGGAGTCAACGCGTTTGAGAGATGTTTTGTTTTGGTCCGGGCCGCCTCTTCCTAGGAACTTGTTCGATGGAGCAGAGGTACCCGTCCGGAACGAAATACGACACCTTCACCACTTCCGGTTGCCCGGAGCATTTAGCCGTGAAGATAATTCTAGCATTATCTATATTTGCAGAATGCCAAGTGCTCAAGTGGCGACCAAAATTTGTCTAACTTTAATCAATTTATTTATTATTACAACTTTGTTGGTTGCAAACACGAAATGCAGGGCTGGTTTGAATACTTGAATACTCTTTGCTTCCCACCGCTCAAAAGCTTGGGTGCATTTTTGTCCAGAAAAAAATTATTTAAAGCTCAGTAACGTGTTTTTTGCCTAACACATTTTAATAATTTAATAATATGTTAATATTAATAATTTACAAAAATAAGAGCACTTCAAACTAAAAATGTTTTCATTATCCGCTGACTTCGCTCCCTCTTTGTTAATTTTTTTGTGCAATAAATACATTTCCTATCTAGAAATATATTATTACGAAAACAACTTAAATCAGTTACTCAAAATAATAATTATTTATTATTATATGGTTTACTACACAAAAGCACAACTTAGCTTTATTTTGCAAAAACTTTTGAACAACTTCGCCACTAGGTGGACCTATTTCAATATTTATAGAAACGCTTCTAAATAAACTGGATTTATTGTGGTCGACCAATTAAAATTTACGTTTCTCACTCAAGTTTTGAAGATAACATTTATCAGATTGCTTGTGTAAGTCAATTTATTCAAAAATAAAACATTGAAACAACACAATGTTTGATATTTGTATTTAATAACAGGTTTTAATGTCATACACACATTCAGTAACCTTGTGATTCATTATCTCATCTCTCCAAATGGTATCAACTTTACAAATGTACAACATAAACATGTTTCTACTTGCATTCTATGCTTAATGCAATGTTGTTGAAACACTAGACCATAAAATCACCTTGACTTGTTTGTCTAGTAGAGTCAATTTAACTCGGATAGTGTCAGATCAGTTAGAATTTGGCTTTGGGATATAGGGAAATTCTGGTCTTGTAGGGGGTTAGGAAGATTTGGTGAGATGATGGTGGTAAAATTAGATCAAATCAGATGGTACCTTCAAATCCATTTGTTTTCTTTGTTCTTGTCATTTGCCAAGTTGTATAGACACAATGCTAGTTCATCCCTTGAGCTCAGAGGTCTATTTTCTGTGTAAATGATTTGTAGACCAGAGTTAAGTGGCTTAACAAGCTAACAACAGCGAAAACATTATTTGTAAATTTGTCAAGTTCAACTGAAAATGAATAAAAGATGCAGCCAAGGTTCAAATATTTAAAAAAGAAAAAGAAGAATGAAGGTTTCATACTGTTATTTTATTTAGTACTGTGATTCTCAAAGTTAGGTTCTTAACCTCAAGTCATAAAACACCAGTTAGGGAGTTCTAAGACGATGATCCAAAAATCAAATGTTTTAAAGAACAAATTCTACTAGTAGGCTAAGTTATATTTTTACTTATTTTCACAAACGATAACAACAATCATTAATGTGGGAGAAAGTAGTAAAATATAAGCTTAAAGTACTCATTGCAAAATATGACAACTGGTCATCAATAGTAAAAATGTATTTAAATTAAGCTACAAATTTGTGACCAGATGCCATCTATCATGTATGTTTGTTTACCTACAGAATCAGGTCAACAATGCTCAATGGAAGAGCTGTTTGAGGTGAAGTCCGACAATCGGATGTGTTGGTTTGTGCTGATGCTCTGATTGGTTAAACAAGCTATGCAGGTAAATGATAGGTTAGGTTGGAACTAAACTTTCTGGTCTGAAAGGAGTTTTTCAAAACTTCCACTTGGTTCAATAGAGTTTTTTGTTTACAATGCATACCTGCATTTCAGGCTATAGGCTATACAACTTTTTCAAACACTTTCATTGTGCACTTATGTTTGTGTAGTTCAGCCAAGGATATTTATGTCGTTTAATATAACTGGACAAAACAAAAAAAAATTAAAACAAAATAAATTTTAAGGAAACCTTACTGCAAACCATCATTTTGAGAATAAATCTCTTATCTTACTGATACACGTTGAGTCTCTCAGAACAGTCTTAGACCGTGTGAGTGCTTTTTTGAGTGAAATGCCCCTTTAACCGCAACACCAATGGGGCACAGTGGTGGCCAGAATCGGGCTCGCTCACCACGGTCACGAGAGCTCAGGGAGTATGACGTCACTTTCCTGAACCGTGCAGCAGTCAGTTGAGCCGAGCCGAGTCCCAAACGAGAGCGCGGCAGGAGTCCGTGAACAAACCCAACTTTTAATATATGCGAGCCGAGCCGAACCGAGCCGAGTCACCGTGTATCGTTGGGTTGTTTTCACCGTCTTTCCCTCCATCCCTGGCTAACTTAGCTTCACCGCGGCTCGTTGTTTTCGGTCCTTGTTCGGAGGCTAAATCTGTTTTGGTACAAAAATTAGAGTGAAGAAGAAGAAAGCCGCTGTCTTTTAAGTGTATCCAACCTCCCTGTGGTTACGGAAAACTCAGCGAGGTAAGTCGTGTACAATAGTTTATTAATTTAATTTATTGGTTATTTTAGAATACCTCACTTATAACAATCAGTGAGTCTCAACGGTACATTAAACAAGCACAGCTCCCGTTCAGTCCCACAGTGCAGCTTATATTGTTTTCTGTAACCTTGTGTTCACCCACATTCATTCAAAACTGTCCAGCGTTCATTGTGAGCAGTTCTCATGTCGTCCGAGCTGCTCGCTGTTTCTTTTTGCACCAATGCGTGTTTAATGTTTTCTTGACTTTCATGTGCATTTCTAGACGACACGTTCCTATAATGTTTTTTTGTTTTTTTAGCAGATAACCATCTACATCAACACTCTGCTGCTGCTTTTTTATTTAGATTTTTTTTTGTTAACACGTTTCGGCCACTGGAATTCTTTGTAAAGATACAGATTGCAATGTCAAAGACCCATAAAAATAAATTAAAGAAAAATAATAAAATACAAATCACTTTTTTCTCATATTTTTAATTGGATCAGCCAAAATTGTGAACAGCTGCCAGCGCTTGTTTACCTACAGAAATAGTTGAAGTAACTAAAAGTAAGTCATCACTCACCCTTTTTTTCTGGAAAATATAAACTGTATAAAACCAAATATGGCCAGCCTCTAGTAGGTTAATCATGTGACTAAAGCATCTGTATGGATTTTGGAGGGTTCAGCCAAGTGCTTTGTTTACACTGAGTGCAGACCCACGTTTCAGAATTGTATACCAATATATCATACTGCACAATTTGATATAGTTCAGAATAATCTTTTTTATAATATAGTTCCAAATCAGTACCTTTAAATTGTACTATTTAAAAGGCAAATACATATCAGTCAAATGTACAGCATACGTTAGTATCATCTTACATAATAGACATCTAATTAACTCACTAACTTGTGCTTGTGCTAAAAAGTTTCAGTTTGTCTAGACATCACTCTCAGCTGAAACAAAAGACAAATGTTTTGAATGATTTTTGACACAAGGCTTTAAAACCTAAATTTTCTGGAGGCTTTTAGAGTGCAAAATTTCAATCGCAACATTCCCGAGGGGAGGGCTCTCCAGCGATTTATAGCATCCTTCGTAGAGAGAAAACAAAACCACATGCCATTTTCAGCCACAGGTTTAGAATAGAACTGCACGGTAAGCCTTACTTATTGAGCTGAAATAGTTAAATGTTGAAGAGCTTCAGACATGATACACTCATTCCTACCTACTGAACAATTTGTGAATAAAAATTTCTAGGACATTTCAGGTCTTCATTAAGACGATGATGATTTACTCAGGCTGTAAAACACTTGACAAGTTGACTTGTATTACTACCTGTGGGCAAACAACATCTTAAACGCTTCATATTTCAGAAATCTTCATAATCATTTTGATAACAGGAGCAAATGTCTTGAGACATTGTTGGTTTACTCTTTTTTTCTTTGCAGTTTTGACGGAGCAATTGACTGACTGCATGGATCAGACTGAACATGAAGAGCCTTAAAGCCAAGTTTCGAAAAACTGATGTAAGTACACAAGCATATGCTCATGACAATGTAAGCTGTGTGTGCACATGTGCAAGTCTGCCTGTATGAGTCAGTGTCTGTGTATGAATTTCTTGAGAAGTTGTGTGACTTTTGGCAGGATCTCCTAACTGCGACTTTTTGCTTGTTCAGGTATGTTTAAGGAAAACTGAATTAGGTTAGAATAAATAAAAAAAATGATTATTGACTAGGTCTGTGTTATCAATTTAAACCTCTTTTAAACAGAGATTGGGTGCTTGCCATGAGAGTTTTAAGACTCTAAAAAAGTAATCTTGGCAGTGAACCTATGATTCATGAAATGAGTGATATGATACAGAGTTTTATATAAACAGACAGCACAGAAACTGTACAGTTTTTAGATGAAGTCACTTTGTAAAGCAATTGTAGTGTTAGAGGATTCTTTTTACAGATTAGTCCCACATAACCCACAAATATTTTCACATACTCTGACAGTGGACCTTTCCAGATCCTGCAGGTTATGAATCAGACTTTTGGGAGGAATTTCTCCCTGTTGGTTCAGTCATTCATTTTGACCCGGTCTGAGATGTTCTACACTCACAGGAAGTGAGGCGTCTCCACTGCGTCTGAGTCATCTGTTGTCACGGTGACCTCCTAATGACACAAAGCCAAACGGGAGACAGGAAAAATCTGACAGGCTGCATGATGAAAGAGACAATTTGTGTGTGTGTGTGTGTGTGTGTGTGTGTGTGTGTGTGTGTGTGTGTGTGTCG
>JAVKLF010000033.1:13784342-13807917 GCA_034783495.1 Millerichthys robustus
ATCCATCCATCCATCCATCCATCCATCCATCCATCCATCCATCCATCCATCCATCCATCCATCCATCCATTTTCTGTACACCTAAATCATTTCTTGGTTGTGAAAACATGGGGCTTGTGTCCATTAGGGGAAAGGCGGACTACACCCTGAACAGGATATCAACCCAAATCCCCTCTGGGCTTTCTTTTTCCCCCAATATGTTGCTTTGGACATGCTTTATTACTTAGTGAGATTATTATTAATATTACAATTTGACTTGATTTTCAGAATTGCACGAGATATAAATACCATATGTGACCCTGTCACATTTAACTAAGGCTTAAGTCACAATGTAGTATAGTGAGATAACCAGCTAATGTGATTTGATAGACAAATTTGCCATTTTTTGATTTTGTGAAAAAATATGATGAATAAATACCTTATTAATGGGTCCCTTGAAAGAAATGTCCACAATATAATCCTGAGACATTTGTGAAGTACTTTTCTGACCAGTACTAACAATTAACACAATGAAAAGCATTACATTTTTGCTACATTTCTTATTTTCAATACCATCTGGGAAACCCTGATATTCAAAAATGGTTTGACTTGTCCTCTTTCAAATGATGACAAGGAATTTTTGTTAGAATAGGATAAAAATAGTAATCAGACCGATCTTCCAGGGGTCTTCCTGATTTGCAAAATCTATCAAGCCTTATTTTGTTAAACGATCATTGCATCAAGAAGATTATCAAAATGTAGGTTAAAAAGTCAAGAATCTGAAAATGTGCTTAGTTTAATTTGATCTAATATGACTTAATCCCTCTTTTGATATGATGGGTTACATGTAAACTAGCTTACATCTAAACTTCAGACACACTGAATCGGTTGTGTCATCACTAGGTTAGACAAATCAGCTTTCTCAAATGCTAGACTGTAAATCCTCTGTGAAGCTGAGCAGTGTGTGCTCTCTACACTTTGTGCTCATGCATTGCCAAGTTTATCATTAAACAGTGTTATTGGTGTACAAACGATTAGGTGAGATTAAGTCAAATGTGTGATTTTTCAGATAAATTCTACGACAGCGACAAATATTTAATATAACATTTATCCAAGTAAATTTGTAAATTAGACATGCGCTGTGGGTCGACTTTTTCTAGATTTGATTTGCCCTCTGAAATTCTGGGCATACCAATGTCTTACAGGGAGGTTGATTTTATCAGAAGCTGTGAGCAGGTGTGTGGTTATGCAAGGACAAAGTGAATTAGAGGAATTCTTTGAGGTGTGTAGCTGTATGTGTGTGTGTGTATGGGTGTTAACCTCTGTGTCTGTGTGATTGTGCAGAAGATGGAGCAGTGTTTGGGAGCCTAATCTGGTTTCTGGGAATGAGTTTGGAAACTAGCCACAATGAACCTTACATGCATTTCTTGCTCTGTCTTGCATCCACAACGTCCATAAACCATTGGTATTGTGTAAGAATATTTTATATGAGTTCAGTTCAGACATGCCGTCTTTTTTATAAACCTGAACAACGGTCCAATCCTGGTCCTCAAGGGCTGCTATTCTGCATGTTCTCATGTCCAACACACCCGATTCATTGGTTGAATTACCTCTTTGTGTTCTGCAGAAGCCTGTTATTTATCCATTCGTTCAAATCAGGTGTGTTGGTGCAGAGGCACTTCTAAAACATGCAGGATAGTGGTCCTCAAGCACCAGTGTTGGACACTGCTAGAAACTATCGCCTTTGAGTATTTTATTGTTTTCAATGTTGTTGCAATAAACATATTTCAGTTCAGAAAAACATAATGCACTCTTTACAATCTGTGCATTTTGTTTTTATTAGTTCTGCCCCTAATAAACATCCAAGCTGCTCTCACTTTGCTTAAACCTGCTCCCCCAGCTGCTACACATAGCGGGATTACTCAAGGCTTACACATAGACTGACACGTATGTGCACAGACCAGACAGCAGACACACACCCACACAAACACACACCCCTTTTTACCCTCTCTGTGTCTAATCAATGTGTGGATTAAGTTGTTTCATGTCACGTCGCACAGCTGTTTCGTAGCTTTTTTTTCCTGTTTCATAGCTTAAATCAATCAAAGCTACTAGACAATAAATTTTAAACTGTGCTTTCACTGTTTGCTCAGTTTTTTTGGCAAAATGTTTAAGGTGCTGGATTAGCTGTGTGAACATGAGAGGAATGGAGTCCTCCTTATCTGGAGTTATGAAATGTGTCTGCTGTGTTAACTGGAGCAGAACAGCAAAGGACATCACATGCTAATCATCTGAAAACATTTCCAGAAAAATGCTTTGTTTGTTTAAAAAACATTGAACTATAATATTTCTCAGGATTCACATCATGGAGTTTTAAGATAAAAATGATGTTGCACACACTGCCTTTTTCAGGCGAAGATAAAACCTAAAACAATGGCAAAAATAGCGTCTCACACTCAGGACTTTAGATATAGATGGCTTTTTAAATAATTTAACTATTGCCTGAGGAATTCTCTCTTGGCTGTGCTTGATTTGGACGAGTCAGACTTGGTTTGGCATGCAGTGGTTTGTTCTGGCTGGGATCAGTGGAAGGGTATTAGTATTGAGAGAGACAGTAAAACCTCTGGGACTACCCTGGAATGGTAGGTGGAGGAAGGGTGTGCATCTATGTGTCATCAATCGTCAGCAGGATGTAGCACAGCCGACCAAAAGATAATTACGACTCTTACTTCATACTGTATATTCAGGCTGTATCTAGATCCGGATGGTATGCTATTCACATAGTCATTATAATGTTAAAAAGCGTAGGGTTGCAGTTATTCCCCCTTTAATTGAGTAAATGGTCTGTAGTTACAACGCCACCAATTCCATCTACCTTTCAGGGTTCTGTCAACCCACTGATAAATAAAACAAAAACCTTTATGGATAATCATTTAATACCAAACATAATCTTAACACATCAAGTTTTATTTTTGTCATATGAATAATAATAAAACAAATTTAAATTAAAACAATTTATGCTAGAGACATTTCATTGAGAGCCTGCTTAAACAAGGATCTACTTTAAATAGGAAATTCCTTTGGGATTTATTTATTTATAAGGTGTGTATTTGAACTACAAAAACTGAATCATAAACCTGCTTGTCAGCACATTTATGAAGTGCTCTGTAGGAGATGAATGATCCTCGTGTCTCCTGGTGATTTTATGCATATTAGTGAGTAGGTGTGCTTTTGTTTGATGCTGTTCTTTGGTCTAATGTGTTGATGGAAGGTACTTGTCTGCTACTTTGTATGAATATTAGTTATTTAACACATATAAGATATGTTTTTTTTGTAGGTTTATTTGTTATTGGGAGTTTTAAACTGAATGGAATATGACTTTTTCCTGACATGGTGGTGGACATTGTAATCTGTGCTACTATGTAAACAAGGTAAAACCAATTTTAAATGAAACCAACGAATGCTAGAGATAATTTTTTGGAGCCTGCTTAAACAAGTATTCACTTCAAATAGGACCTTTTGTAAAGTTATTTACCTATTAGGTGTGTACTTTAAATACAAATACTGAACCAGAGAACGTGCTTGTCAGCACATTTATGAAATAAGGGAAAGACATGACTAATCACTAATGAAATAGCAAATGGCATAACTTATCACTCAGTGCAGCAGAGCAACAGACATGAGCAGAAAATGTTAGGCAGGAGAGTTCAAAGGAAAGTTAGACAAAAATGGGAGTTTTGCAGACTTGGACTTTGCTTTCATGATAGTACTTGCTTCCATCAACGTCACTGTTTGCAGAGCTAAGATTTTTGGCTATTCAGCACATGTTGTCAACTAAAAGGCTTAAATTGTAGATTTATCAAAAAATACGTTTTGCATAGGTGGAACACTAAATTATTAGAGGTTTAAAACTAGACTAATAAAGAACAGATCCTGGATACAAACATCTGAAATGAGTCAATTGAAGGGTAGTCTGTTGTTTTGATTTTTGCTTTATCGTAAAGTTGTTGTGTTGTGTGTTTTTGTATTGGCCCCCGGGAAGAATAGTCCTCACTGCGGCGAGGACTAATGGGGATTCCTTTAAAAAAACAAATGCGTAAACAAATAAACAGTGTTCAGTTTAATAAAAAATGGCTTCATAATCATTACACTTCTTTATTTGATCATTTTAAAGAACTTTTTCAGTCACAAAGTTTCATAAGATTTTATTTCAGTTCCAAAGAGGAAACATTCAAGTTTATAAAACCACTTAGGATTTATTTAACCATCCAAGTACTATTTGCTAAAAGGTTTTGCTTTGAACTCAACATAATGACCAATGAGTCAGTGTAATGTTTGTCTCATTTATATTAGACTCGATATACTTTGCCTGGCTGTGTGTGTGTGTTTAAACTGCTGGTGTTATCTGGACTTAAATAAGTGATGTTGTTGTTTTTTTTTTTCCCTTCTTCAATGACTTTATGAGCAGCTTCCAAGTTTAATGAGGCTGGTCGCTTTCCAACCCCAACAGTGTTTATTTAAAGGCCAGGAAAGGCTATTTGTATCTGGAGGAAGTTTTGCACGAGTGCTATTTTTTTTACCGGATGTCTTCTTGCAATCGTAATAGTTCCATGTTGGGCATGCCCTTTAGCTTTCAGCTGAAATTGGAGTACATTTTAGTACAAGGAAGAAAAACGTTAAAGAACAAAAATTAATTACAAGCCTTTTTATTATACTCTAAGGAAGTGGTAACATTTAATGTACTTAAGACACAAATTACTGCATGTGTTTGGTAAGATTCAATATATATATATATTCATTTATAATTCATAAACAGTCATACTCATTTCTTAATGAACTAAAAACACAGCAGCAGTTTTTTGATGGGCCTAATTGCATTCCTTTTTCTTTTTCTCTCTTTTTGATTTGTGTTTGACTGAAGATTGAAGCTGCTCAGCAGTTCAGTTCAGTTCAGTTCAGTTTAGCACCCATCCTCTTCTTACAGCATCACAATACTGAAACAGACTGAATGTAGTTTGGCATTATCTTGCTGAAGTAAACAAAACCTTTTTAATTTAAGACATTGAAACTTTTAAATTGTGTGGTGAAAGCAGGGTGGTTGGTCTCTTTTATAGTCTAAAATTTGAAGCATTCATGATTTCTTGAAATCAATGGTATCTATTTCAGCATGAGAAAACTCCTAAATAACATAAATAACTTTTCTCAATCATTTGATGCCTAAAGCACTGCAATTAAAATTATTTGCAAACTGCAGTGGTGTTTTGATTTTAATTTTGGACAAAATTTAAATGTCCTAAATGGCATTGTTTGTGAAACATATGATACATACTAATTCACTTTTACCTTTACTTGTGGAATTAAAGGAAACTGTAGTGAAAATAATTTAGGGTTGCAAAATGTATTGCAATTTTATCATAGGTGAAAACAAAATCAATATGGCAAGAGCCTTGGACTGGAATAAATCATAGCACATTATATTTCAAGTTCCATTCATTCATGTTCTGCATGTTAACTATATATTTGGTCAATCCAGCACATTTTTACTGGTATTGATGCTCACAGATGAAATAGATTATCATGACTGACAGAAGACAAAATCAGACGAGAAAAACTTTGGTTTATTGCAACTAATATCAGCCCAGCAATTATTAAAAAAATAATAATCTTGCAAGTTTTTTTTAAATACCCTACTGCCCAACCATGACAACACATTATGTTTTTAAACAGTTTTGTAACCCATTTGTGAATAATTTCTCTTTAGTACATTTATTATAATAATAAAAATAACGTTCTAATTGCCAGTTTCACATCTTGACAAGCTTCTTTTAATTGGCAATAGGTGTTAAAACCACTGTTTATTGGTTGTTTTAAACAAACAACAATAAGTGTAAACTACTCAAAAGAGAGCTGCACTCAGGTTAAAAAAGATTTATCCCAATTTAAGTTCATAAAATGTTTGGAACATTAAGTATTGGGGGGGGCGGGGGTGTATTTTTCCTGACATCAGCTTGTTTCTGGTGGTTTGAGTCTAAACTATCCACCATTAGTTTGGCACATCCAAATTTCTTACCCAATTATTAGTGGTTGAATTTTACTGTGGGTAATGTGGGTTCTGACAAGGAGCAAGAATGTGTGGAATGAACATGGTTTGGTTTTTATGTGTTCTGCTGTACGACACTGACAGTGCTGTAGAAATACCCGTTTATTTACAGTCTTGGATAATTTTATGTATGGCTCAATATAACTGAACTGGTGAGGGTGGTGCATGTAAAGTTAAAGTATCCCTGTAGTCATCTGTAGATGGGAAAATGTTCTCATGATCTACTCATTTCATCATCTAAATATGAGATCCACATTGGCCAGTGTTGTGAAATAGATGGCAGCGTTTGTCACTCTAAAAGAAACCATCTGGTCTTTGTTTAACTTTTCAGCTTACTTACTTTTTTATTCTTGGTTTCAGAGTCTAAACTGTTACAGTGTATGTGTGTGTGCATGCGCGGGCATGTGTGTGTTCCTGAATGTGAGTGTGTTTGCACTACAGAAAGTAAGCAGTTTCAGCTGTAGCCCAAAAGAAAGATGTATTGTATGAGGACATTTGAGCATTAGCATTAACAGCTGCTACTGATCAAAGAGGAGAGATGTTCTACATCCGTCAGTCTCTTTTTTTTCTTTAATTTGGCCTTTTATTCTATGTAGTCTTTCCTTGTTCTTTTTTATCTCAGAGCCATTTGGTAAGATTAACTGTTTTTTCTTGCATGTTAACATTTTTTCTGGCTGTTTCTTACCTCCTGCCTAACCTAAATCCCACTGACTGAATAATTCCTTCTTGCACAGTGTTAAGACAAATGTAGGTTAGTGTGTGATTTGGGATTGAGGATACTGTTGCTTGTTCTCTGACAAAAGTCCAAGTATTTTTGAGCAGAACATTTTTATCCTACTAACCTTGTGGTATGGCTGCTTTACTCTCATCATCTTGAAACAAAATAATCTTTTTTATTTGTTTATCCTTTAGCCTTTGTGAAAACCAGAGATTCTGTAGAAAGATTATCTTCCTAGATAATAACTTTTTATCTCAGCCTGTGTTTTTCAATGTATTTACCTCAGGCTGCTTCTCTAAAGCAGACCTTTTTTTTGAAACATCCATTTTCTCCACAAGTTATTGTAAAATTGGAATAGTGATGTGACACTAACGTAAAATTACATAATTTAATGTTTTACAAAGTATGTTCTAGAGAACAGCATGCACAGAGAAAATGGATGGTTAAAGTTCTGTGAAATAAAAGATTAAATAATTTAACAGTGAACAGTGTAAATAACATTATGTTTTTCTCTTCCATACAGTGGCTTCTTACTTGCTTGTCCTTGCAGCCAGCCTCGGGCTTGGACAAACAGGAAACACTTAGTGTTATCAGCTCATTTTTTGTGTGTGTGTCCCAATGAGTGTCAGGCTAAGTACAAAGAGGGAACACACCCCTCGAGTCTAACATAAACACACTTACAGCAGTAAAAGTAACAGAAACAGAGGAACAAACTGAAGGAGAAGCAGAGGGTCAGACAGAGCACGAGGAAGCAGAAGAGAGGAAGGGAATTTCACTTCCTGGTTGTGAACTTACAACAATAGTCTTACTAGTTATTACCTGTAGATTAGGTATTCTTAACCTATTTTTTAAATAATTAACTGACCACCTGAATACCACCAGATATGATTTTTAAATGTACCAATATCAGCTTCTTATTTTACATGTACAAGATTTTTCAGTAGAAAAAAGACTCATTCCTTTTTGGACCTGTAGTTTTCTGCTCACTCACAGCCACTAATATAGCATTTCCTCCAAATCACAGATTCATTGACAAGGTATGGAAGCCTCTTTAACTGTGTAGTTGAGTAGGAAACAAAATGAAAGACAAGCATAAATAACATTTAAAGTAATAGTCAGTTAAAATTGGTCAATAATCACCAATAGATTTGTTTTTCCAGAATATAACATATTCTCTTTAATAACAATATAAAAATTTAACAACTTTTAGTTTAATCCCTCTTTTTAAAAATATTTCTACCCGCCTGTGATCTTAACATCAGCCTCCCTGTGGTGACGTTACATTTGTATGTGTCAGAAAGTGGAGCAGTGCATTCCGCTCCACTTAAACTTGTCCACTAGAATGTAGTCCAGCACCAGCACCACTACGCTGCTCTGTCCTGACCGCCCTTTTCACTTTTCAGTTCAGCCCCTGAAACACTTGCAGGCCTGTCACGCGGTCCTACTGTACCTATTTTATTGCTGGGAAGCAACAGCTCTACCAACTGAGCTACCCATTGAGACTTTTCTTTCATAAAAATGCATATATGTGCACATATGCAAGTATGCAGGCTACTTTATTAAAATCCCAGAATCCCAGATACTGTACGTACAATTTTAACCTAATTCCTTGTTCATGATGAGGACCATGAGTCTTAGGCTGCAGAGCTCAGTGGTCATCCTGGCTGCTGGAGTGATTAAAGGTTTTTTTATAGCCCTGCATTTTTCCACCGGCTGTGCAAAATGTATTGCAGTGGTTGCACTTGGGTGTTTGCCTCAGTGGCTATTTACACCCTGTAGTGCTACGTTGGCTTATTGCTGGTTCTAAATAAAGGGGTTCAGTTTTCCAACACATGGATTAATGGAATCAAAGCTCACCTTCTTCTCATGCATACTGTCAGTCAGTAGGCTATCAGGTCAAATCTAATACTGTACTGAAAACTGATGAGCACAGGTGGCAGCTGGGGGAGATAACTGGTGAACTGTTGTTGCCAACTCAGTGGGGTTAAGGGTTTAATCCTCTTCTTTCCAATTATATCCTCTCTAAAGGCATTTTATTTTGTCTCTAAGACACAATGTTCTCCTTGAGCTAATTTAGTGTTTTACCCATAGCAGGTCTGGTTGAGTTTATAGCAGTGGTCTGCTCTTAATACCTGCACTGTTGTTTCTTCTACTTGTTGTGTAGCAGAATATTCTCTGAATGAGATCATGTTTGAAGGTTTCCAATAGCTGACTTCTTTCTGTCTGTGATGCAAATGTGTGCCCATTTAGTTTGCGTACGTGTGCAGCGTGTACTCTCAGGATGTTGGTTGTGTGTGCCTGTGAACTTATTATGATAGCAAATGTTTTGTGCAGGCCACAGCAGAGTCAAAAACATTTGCTCCCTTTTGGGAAACATTACTCACATTTTGGGCATCTCTGGCATTTTCATCAAATTTAGGGGCTCAGTGTATTGCAAAACTAAGATCTCTTAGCTTGTAAAAATATCATGGGTGATCATTTATTCTGTATACTTGTACAAATATATTGTTTATTCCTTTTCATATATCTTATTTGGTCTTCCTAAACATAATTTTAGAAAAATTTATATCTCGTTTTTTGTTTTTCCCTTTAGGTCAATGAGTGGAACAAAAATGATGAGCGCCTGCTTGCTGCAGTGGAGCACGGTGAGGTGGACAAAGTTGTGTCCCTGCTTAGTAAGAAAGGTGCCAATGCTGTGAAACTGGACAGCGAGGGCAAATCAGCGTAAGCATTCTTTGTTCCTTTTCAGTTTATTTTTGTCATTATCAATACACAAGTTCCAGTATACCAATTATGATTGTAACTCTTGCGATATAGTCTTCAGGGCTGAAGTTAAATTGCAGAGCAAATAATTGACATGGGTGGAAAGAATTTTTGAATAAATATCAGACGAGCGTGTACAGTTCAGAAGCTGGATAAGGAATGATTTCACTGATGTATAATAAAAATCAGGTTTAGTATTCTTAAATTGTTTTATGATTTTAAAACTCAGTGTACTGTATGTTCAAGGTTTGAAGCTTCCAAAAGTACTTTAAGGCTCTGCAACAGGAAGTTAAAAATGAATGACTGTTCCAAAAATATGCCAGTCTGTTTTAGTTCTCCAAAAGCGCATAATTTGCAGCTTCCTTGACATTCAGTGTTCTAAGAGCTGATTCATGTCTGTAGAGGCAGTTCAACCTCTTGTCTCACCGGCCGAATTTTGTTGATAACTCAGAGGCTCAGTGTTAATTTTTGACCTCTTTTCTTTTTCCTGCACACAACCCCCTCTGACCTCCATGTGTTAAAGAGTTCACACAGAGCAAATCCAATCAAAACACGGGATAAGAAGTACTAGGAAACAAATATGCAGATTCTCACATGCTGAAACAAATAGCCCTTTTTATTTCACCACTAGTGCTAATCCTTGACCTTTTCGCTCTGCGCAACTGCAACAGAAAAACACACAGGCGGGGGCATACTCACGATCCCTGTAGATCATGATGACTGTGGCGATTTGGAATCAGAATCCTCCAATCTTTTCAGAAGGCACAAAAGAAAGTTCTCCAGTATCTCTATGGTGATAAAACCTGACCGAAAGGCATGTAGGCATAGTTGTGTGTTTCTTTGTGTGTGCAACATATCCAACACCAACACAACTGAGCAGGGATTTTCTTTTTTATTTTGTTCCCTGAGGTGGACAGTGGTTGAATTGATTGTTCTTCGTTGCATATGCACAAATAGGCTTTTACGATATTGGAGAGAATGTGTTTCCATACTAGGTGATATTGAGTTGTTAGATCCTACATTTGAAACAGTGAGTTTTTTTAATTAATATTGTGGTTCAGTATCCAAGTTTTGAGAAATCCAGGCGGTTCTGCAATTCTAATTTGTTCTTTTGGTTTGAATTTGTGTTCAGTCTTCATGTAGCTGCTGCTCGTGGCCAAACAGACTGTCTAGCTGTGATTTTGTCTCATGGAGCTGACTTGTCTGTCACTGATGCTGCTGGTGAGTTAAGTAGTGATGAAATAAATCAGAATTGTGTAAAGTCTTTTGTATTAAGCATAAATGCTTGTTTTTTGTTTCTTTGTATATTGTTTTTGCCAGATTAAAAATTAGTGTTTAATTTGTTTTTAAAAACATCAAGAATTCAAAAACAATGTCAGGATTTTGTTTCCTTGGTTTATTCGTTTCTTTAATGCTTTAAGGTTTTACTCCTTTACACTTGGCTGCCAAAAACAATCATGTGGAATGTTGCAGAAAGCTCATTCAGGTAATATTATTAAAGTCGATCAAATGTCTTTGCAATAATAAAATATCAAAATGTTGTGCTGATATGACCAGTGAAGCAAGAACCTGTTTTGATAAATCCAATATTCAATTACAAACAGGATTTCTGTTGGATGCAACACTTGTGTGTGAATTAAAAACAATATGTGTGAACGTACAACATGTACTATATGAAACATTCAGTGTGAACTCTGTATTCCATCATGATGGCTGAAACCAGACACTTTCTCTGCTTCACTTCTTTACTCTGCTGGTCGTATTTTCAGAACAGCAGGAGGAAAGGCAAACTCACACTTTTCCTGCTCTGATTTGCTGATTTAACTACCCAATGAGTTTGCAGTTTTTCTGCAGCGCAAACCTTTTTGGTTAAACTGCTGCACTGCAAGATGTATCCAATGTTTAATTTAATACAGTACTTTAAAATCTGGAGTAACTAATCTCTGTTTTGATACAACAAGAGATAAAAATGACAATTCCCTGCAAAGCATATCTATATGTACGGTAATCTAATTTATTGTAAGACATACAGCAATATTTTCATGCTCCAGTACAAAACAGCTTTGTTTGCAGAAATCAAACTCAGGACAAACAAAGTTTTTCTGTAAATTTATTGCAGGGATGATTAAATAGTCTTAAATGGAAGCACAAGTTATTTGAACTTATTTGGATATTTTTAGGGGGGAAATGGCAACAAACAGAGCACAGCATGGTTTGTTACAAAATTTAAAACAAATTAGCATTATTTTTCAAACTACTTCATTTAATAAAATATTTTTTCCTTTTTTACAACACAGAGTAAATGTCTCATCGAAGCTGTGGACTGTTCAGGAAAAACTGCTCTGCATCACGCTGGTAAGTGTCTCAGCAGCCTGAGAGCTAATTATACAGAAAGGCTTTTCTATAGAGCCAGTCTGCTTTCAGAAGAACGTGGGAACATTTCTTGTGAGATTAAGTTTAAGCTGTAATTTTATTTGGATAAAAATTGTCTTTCGTAGCTGGAATTTGGTGTTTTTTTTATTCTCAGCTGTTAGTGGGAACATGCAGATTGTTCAACTCCTGTGCGAAGCTAAAAGTCCTATCAACCTTAAAGATGCGGTACGTACTTTTAATAATACTTCTACTCTATTTATCCTTTTTCTGACATGGTGGAGGAGGTCTTTGACACAGAATGAAGACCACAAATATGCACCAAATATTTCTTCAGCTTTGGTATGTCCAGTGGTGCTGTATGTTTGCAGAATCTGTGCACACTTGTACACTTAAAGATTTACCTGCTAACGTCATCTTCTTTTACTTTCAAGTACATTACTTTCTTGTTAGTGAGCATCTTTTTTTATGCTCTCTTTAGGTTGTTAGGAGATGAAAACATTTACAGTAAAATCTAAATCATCTGCAGTTATTTCAACAGTTTCCTGCAGTAAGGGGGAACCTTGTGAACCATCATTTCCTCTCATTTATCATCTATTTGAAGACTGATTTCTGTGCATGTGTAAGGTAGAAGGTCAGAGTTCTGTGGGAACTCAAGCTGCAGACATGTGGTCTCCATTGCAGTGACAGACCATGCCTGTGGTTTTTAAACAGCTGGAATCTGTTGAAAGCATGAAAAAGTGTGTTTGAGTTTGGAATTTAAAAAAAAGGAAAGAAATTAAGAAGTTTCCAGTTTGTTTTCATTTTACTGTTATGCAACTGCTGGACTGTTGGAAATAATTTCATCTGTGGCATCATGTAGACAAAAACATCAGTTTACAATACAGGTAAAAAAAAAGGGTACATTTTGTGTTTTTAATGTTGCATTTAGGATTTGGTGGCCAAATTGCAAAAAAATGTTTAGGGTTATTTCTTTGAAAACAAGGTGAATTTATCACATTGCTTTAACACACATGTAATCATCAACAAACGTGTGTGTGTGTTAAAAGAAGTGGTTTTGAACTGTTGAATAGTGTGGAACATTTGGTACAATAAGTGGTTGGATTATTTGATAGAAAATGTAAAAAAATACCAGTGTTTGCTTCTGCTACTGTGCTGATTGTGCATTTGTTGAAAAAAAAAAAGGAATTTTTGTTTGTCATTTTACAGGAGAAAAAAAAGACATTATTTATATTTACTAGCATAAGCTAAAATGTTAGTAAACCATTATTAACTAATTTTCTTTTAAAGTGTAGTGAACTATATAACTTGATAATAATTTCCTGGTAATGGCAAAGTAAAATGTAAAAATTAAGTAACTTTGCACCTTTAAGCTCTGTTGATTGCAGCAGGATTTGTTTTCCATTTGTTAGGAGATACCAAAGCCAGACAGATTTTCAGACAGTTTTACTCTTCTAGTCCTTTCCGTTTTAAACGCTCACTGAAGGAAATAGGTCTAATCAATTCAAATTTCCCCTTAGACAGAAAATTTACAAGAAATGCTCATTTTGTTTTTTATTTTATTATTTTTTAAAACCTGTCCTGTATGGCATATATGCATTCAGTAAGATTAAACTGAAAACTTTTCCAATGCCTTGACAGTTTTATTTTACAACAGGAGGGTTTGAAATGATCCTCCTGTTGATGCCTTTATTGTATGAAGTAACCGGACAGCAAAGGCTGAGGGGGACACAAAAGGAAAGGACAGAAGGGGGGAGGGAGATGGATGGATAAAAAAACAACAACAGCAACGGTAACAGGAACCGATAGTCGGTATACAAAGTACATAATAAAAACTAATAAGTTACGAAAAGTTACAAATTATTTGTCAATTATGTCCGCAGAAGCAGATCGACAAGAGCCACAAATATTTAAACTTAGGTTATGGGTAATACATAAAGCAAAAAATGCTCATTTTAAAAGACGTGAAATAAAGAAATATTCTTATTGTATTTATGACTTTATTAATAATATTTAATAAAATCAAACATTCTTTTGTTGAACTCCAACACAATAGTGCTATATGCTGTTTAAATTACAAATGTAGAAAATATTAACTACAGCGTTAACTTAGTAAATATGGGACTTAATGTGCCACTGGCACAGTATTGCATAAAAAGAGTTTTAAGATTTGAAACGAGACATGATTGCTTTTTGTTGTCTCCACTTTAGTTTGCCCTCTAACTTTACACTGCTGCCCAAATAGGGATAATTTATCGACATGATGACTGCGAGTTATGAACACAATTCAAATTCACAAAACAAGCCAAGTAATACACCTGTGTAATCACACACAAACACACTTAATCCATTGCCCAGAAAAGGACAAAACTGTTTTTGCGTTGTCGTTTCCAGAGCAGCAGAAACACACACTGAGCAGAGGAGAAGCAGGGCTGTTAATGTGTTTAACAGAGCTCAGAGGAACCCAGAACATAGTTTATTTTTTTGTAGTTTGTGAAAACAGCAACTACTTTGTAACATAATACACCCAGATATGTTGGCACAGTTTGGTTAGTTTTTTTTCCAAACATCTTGTATTTAAAACATGTTCATTAAAGCTGTAGTTGTTGTTCCTTATCCCACATTGTAGTTTATTTAAAGTAAGAATTATTATAATTTCCTAACTTAGTCTTAGGTCAGTCGGCAGTTTTGTCCTGAGCTGAACCTTCTGATCAGCACCTCATCTGAGGCTGTAAGCTCCATCAACAGTCATCACCAGTCAACTATTTCAGCTGAGCTTTGTTAACACAAGGCTAAGTTTACATTAAGTGTCATGGTTGGAGTTAAAATAAGTCAGTCTTGTTGAAAAATGTGCAACATTTTCGTGAAAAAATCTGTTGCAGTCTGCCAGTTCTGACAACCTTGTGATAAATTCTACTGATCCAACTCCTTAAAGCTGCAGATATACCATCTGGGGCTTCTTCTCCCACTCATATACAGTCATATGAAAAAGTGGTTATGTCTCAGTTTTGTTGAACCTGTTGGCAGATATAAGACAACCAGACACTTGGCGCTCATTAAAACAGTGGGTATATTTGTTAAAACCACGTAGAGCACCAGTTACATACATGTTTCAAAGAAAACTTCTATTTTTTACATGAGTTAAAAAATGAATGTACAGTAGGACCCAGTCATTCCTTCTTTACACAGACCTGAGATTTTTCTCACTACACAGTTAGTTGACTCAGCGATTGTAAAGGTTTAGATATTGGTGTCTTATGTGGCAATTTATCAGAGTTTGTATTCATGAAATCTATAAATCATTCAAGGTGACAATGTTGAATGTGTTTTTATTGTTTGTTTATTTCAAAGGATGGTCTAACTCCCCTGTCGCTGTCAGCCAAACACGGTCATTCTGAAGTCTGCAGCACTTTGCTGGATTGTGGTGCTGAAGTCAACACCTCTGACAACACTGGCAGGTAAAAACACATTTAGCTTGCACCTTGAAACACAGATAATGGATAAAAATATATGTGTTATTCAAAGTCAATTGTTTAATTGGCAATGAGTTAATAATAAATGCATTTATAAGTGGATCTTTGTTTTGTAGGACAGCATTGATGCTTGCTGCTGAGTCGAACGCATTATGCGAGGTTGAAGTTTTGGTTCAACACGGAGCAGACCTGTCCATTGTAGATTCAGAAGGCCATGATGTTGTCCACTATGCCACACTGTCAGGCAACTCGGAAGCCAAAGCTGCCCTCTTGGCTGCTTTGAAAAGACATCAGCTTTTAGGTAAGCGTTTAGCAAAATCCCAGAGGATATAAAGATGGTTTAATCCACATTTATTTGTCCATGTACATGTTTTGAGCAATTATTTTTATGTTCAGTCTGTATGCAACCATGATCTTACCTTGATCTAAAACCAAAGTCATTTAAAACTTGATTGCTGGTACAACCTGAGATGGAAGGTATACCTCCACAACCACTAAGTACTGTATGATTTGACAACACTGCCACCTGTTGGTGAACTCCGATTACTGTTAGACTTTTTGTTCTTGAAAATGTTTTGTTGTATGCTGTATTTGTAGGTGTGTATAACATCTAAATATTTTTTGTTTCTGCTTGATTTTGCATCCTTAATGTTTCCTTTTGCAGACCCCATGTCTACTAAAAGTCCTCAGGTAAGATTTCCCGTTTTATCTCCATGCTGTTGAGCACCAAAACTACTTAACTTCCTAGATGTATGCAACCAGTCAATGACAATGTTTTTTTTTTTACTAAGAACCAGAGATGCTGCAAAGTGATTTATTTAAAAAAGAAGAGTCATTTAGGCAGTTTTGAGTTAGAAAACAAGCTGTGTAAAATAAAAATACAGTGAATGCAACCTTGATCTTCCATAACACATATTTTTATCCATTATATGTTGTTTTGTTGTAGAATAAAACACCAAATTTACCTGAAAAGTATATGCATATAAAAAATCACATTAACCACCACAATCAGTGTGATTTTGCCTAAATTTAAATCAATAAATAGAAGATTTATTATATGCAGCAAATGTCTGTGCTAAGTTTATGTTGATGTACTATTGTAATAAATAAAAGAAAAAAAATTCTCCCTTCTCTGTGAACCCTGTTTGTTAAACAAAAGAAAACTAGCCTTATATAACTACATTTCATAGTTTTTTTTTAAATATTTTTTTTTGTTGTATCAAATTTCTCAGTTGAAAGGACACTTTTTAATTGCTGTTTAAAATACATCTTACTGTACAGCTTATTGATTGACTATCCTTTTACTAACAGCACTGAATCCCACTTTTCTGTTGCTCTTTTTTTGTTGCCTTCCCTCCCTCCCCTTTTTGCTGACTCTTTAGCATGATCAAGTAGCTAAGCTAAGTGATGAGCGGATCACAACTCCCAAAAAACGAAAAGCACCTCCACCTCCTATTAGTCCACTGCAGGTAAACGCATGTCTGTCTGCTTATATCAGTGTGCCACTCTGTATTAATATGAATGCATGCATACAGGGTTTTTTAATATAAAATGACCATTTTAATGACAGTTTGAGGGTGTTTAGGTTGCATCTGATAGTGATTTCTCTCCAGAAGATGGTTTGTCTAATGTTTTGTTTGTTTTTTGTGCCATTTGTTTGTTTAGTTTCTGTGCAATTTTAGATTTTGTTTATCAGCAAATTAATCTAAAACAAATTATTAAGTGTTTTTCAACACACCTAGTAGCTTACATTCAAAAATAAAGAATAAGTACGTGTTTGAAGAGATTCAGTAGGAGTTTAGGAAAAACATTAATCCAAAAACTCTTCCTTCATCCTTATTTAGAGTTCTGGACCCTCGTCCCCTTCTGTTCTTACATCTTCCAGCACTCCTGCATCTAACAAAGGGGACACTCCTAGGATGTTTACTTACAAGGTAATACAAACAAATGAGGATTACAGAATCTTACAAAAATGAGTACACCTTCTTTGTAAATATTTTATTAGATGTTTTCATGGAACAACACTAAAGATTTGATACAATGTGAAGTAGTCAGTGTCCAGCTTGTTTAACAGTGTAAATTTGCTGTTAAGTAATTACCAAAATGTAAGAGGTGTACTCACTTTGTGAGCTACTGTATAACATATAAATAAACTAAAAAGCACCATACAGTCACCATACATCGCCCCTTTGATTTGTAATAGAATGGGATTTATCAGCTTGGCAGATCTTGCATTCAGCTGCAAACGGATTTCCCCTCTGTCTGTTTTCCTTCTTTCCTGCCAACCTTCACTTGTGTCTCCTCCCCTCATTTCAAAGGAAGATGACTTCACAGGAGCAGCGCTGAAAGAAGAGGTGGAGAAGCTCCACGAGGAAAGAAACATGTTGCTGGAGACGATCGAAGACCTGAAGCAGACGGTGGAGATAGTGGCTGGCCCTGAGCTGGAGATTAAGGTAATAATGGCTAACAATTCAAAGTCAGACAACTTGTTTATTTTTTACGCGTGAGCAAATTTGAAACCAGGTGTGCCAACAAAACAAAAGAAGCAAAACAAATTCGGTGACGTCATATTAATAAATGGTGTAGAGAACTGTCTGTATTTTTGATATGTTTTAGTCTAAACTGAAAAGTAAATATCTGTGATATTTGGTTTAGTTGCATAGTTATTTGTGAATCAATTCTCTTTTTAACGTTTTGTTCTTTAGTCTCACAGTCCTCAGCATTCTTAAAGGAGGTCTAACCTGTGCTTACTGCATGTCATGACTTGTGTAGCCAGTGGTCCTTAATGCTGCCTTTATGTTACCCTGTGGCATGTGAATGTATGTGTGTGTATCTGTTGGCAGGTCGAGCAAACGGCATCTGCAGCTCTGGTTTCTGCTCTACAATCTAAGATTACTGCTCTTACGTTAGAAAACCAAGAACTTACAAACAAACTCAAGGTGAGTTTAAGCTATTTTGTTATGTTCAACAGTCTACCAAACCTGTGCTAAACGAGTTGTGCGCTGTTAATTTAAACCAGGTAGTTTTTATTAATGTTGGAGATAAAATAATTCAAACTACACCAAAAAACAAAAATAAACCTAACCAAACTGAAATCGTTCAGATAAACAAGAATGAAAACTATACTAAATCTGTTTTTTTTTTTTAAATTCCAAATAACAATTTCATGACAGGATGCTATTGATTTGATCATAAGATGGTTTTATTTTCAAAGTGGACTCATGAACTTCTTATTCTCCCAGAAACAAACGTCCCAACAAGGAAATGAACTGAAGGTGACCAGTCGACCAAACAGCATGGCCTCCAACTCCTCCTTCCACTCCACTCAGGATAATTTTGAAACAGCGACACAAGTCCCCCCTACAACCAAAGTGGAAGGAGAAGACCATCCAGGAGCTATTTCTGCTCACCTGCAAGAGGAGCAGAGTGAAGGAGGGAGCAATGAGGAGATCAGGTTGTTGAAACAAGCACTAGAGAGCGTTCAGATAAAACTGCTTGAAACCAGGAAGGAAAACCGGTTGCTTCAGGCTCAGTTGAAACCTGAGCAAGGCAGAGAAAGAGACGAGTATGGAAGTGAAAGAGAGAAAAGAAGAGAGGAAGAGTTGATGGAAAGTTTAGCAGAGCTGCAGGCAAAGCTGACAGACACCCAGGAGAGATACCATCAGGCTTTGGAGGAAATTGAAGATCTGAAAGCTCAGGTGGGACGAGGAGAGGGTGAACTTTCAGAGAAACAAGAGGTCCAGAAACGATTATTTTCTGCACTTGAACAGGAAGTAAAACACCAGAAGGCTCAACTTGTCCAGCTGAAGTCAGAAAGAGATGAAGCAACTCAGCGAATCAGAAAGCTGGATGAGATGCTGAAGAGGACAGAGGACAGACAGATGGAGAAGGAGAAAGAACAGAGGATGGCACAGATTGAAGAAATGTACATGGAGGCACAAGAGGAAATCAGGATTCTCCAGGTAAAAATGTGATTCTTGTTCTCTGCTAGCATTTTCTTAACTGCCATATGCTTTAAATAAAATTTTCCCTTTATCTCTCATGTAATTCATGCAGTAATGTGCAACTTTCTGGTGTTTAGGAGGCTCTGAAGGGCACAGTGCCTGTTGAGGCTGCAGCCAAAGACTTTGAAGAGATGAAGGCTGAGTTAAATGAGGTTATTGCTGGGCAGCAGCAGCGTTTGTTGGAGCTGTCACACTCCTACAGTGAAACTAAGAGTCAGCTGAGCGCCACTCAGAACCAGCTTGCAGAGGCCAAAGCTGAGCGCATCACAGATACATCATCATCTTCAGAGAAACAAGCCGAGGTGCTGAAGAGCAGGATGGAGGAGCTGCAGACTTCACTGGCTGAGACTGAGAGGAAGCATTTGGCTGCACAAGAGGATATTAAACGGCTGGAGCAGGAGGCAGAACTTCTAGCACAGAGCTCTGTGACCCTCACCGACCACACACAGGTTGTGTCGTCTCTGGGAAATGCCATCAAGGAGCTGGAAAGTGAGTTAGATGCTGTGAGGCAGCAGTTGCACCAAAAGAATATGCAAGTCGAAGCTCTTCAACACAGGTGAGGAGAAAAACTGGCAACAGATGTATGGAAAAAAAGATCAAATAAAACAGAACTGAGCATTAAAAGATGCAGTGTAAATATAGCCTAAGTCTTGTTTGTATTTAAAGTTGCAAAGACAACATGGAATGGTGTCCATCTGTTTGCGATTGACTCGCGTGTTCAGAGAGAAGTTGTACTTTACTGATTCATATTAGGTTTGTGTACAGATTACCATATTCCTCTTATATCTCTCTAAAAGCCTGACTTCTGAGAAAGATGTTACCCCAGATGACTCAGTCTCTCATCTGGAGCATGAGAACATGCGGGAACAGCTGGAGCATGAGGTGAACCACCTGACGCAGCTCCTTCAGGGTGCTCTGAGGAAGGAGGACGAGATGGCTCTGGAAGCGGCTGATGCATGGCAAAAGGTGGGAGGACAAATTAAAAAAGAAAACAAAAACACCAAATTCACCGATAAAGATTTGAAGCACTCTGAATTGCTCTCCTGTTAGAGTTTATGTGTCCGCTCATCCCATCCATTAGGCACGGGAAACTCGTGCAGAGCGGGAAGCCCTGCACGAGCTGCTTGTGACGAGGGAGAAGGAGAACCAGATGCTGACCACCAAACTGGCTGAGTCCCAGGATGCTGTGTGTCAGCTCAAACAGCTGGTGGACAATCACGTTGCCTCAGAAAGAGAGAAGAACAAGAGGGTCAGTGTAATCATCGTCATCATTAACATTCTTTTTTCACATTTAGCATATTATTGGTGACGGCAACTGAATGGTCTATAATCAGAACTTCAGCTTTCCACTTGCTTTATGTTTTGTTTAATGTTTAATATGGTATTAACCATTTTCAGATAGATGACTTGTCTCGGGAAGTAGGAAAACTAAAAGATGCTTTAAACAGCCTATCGCAGCTCTCCTACAGCTCCTGTTCCCCATCAAAGAGACAACAGCAGAACCAGCAGCTGGAGACACTGCAGCAGCAAATCAAACAGCTGCAGTATCAATTATCTGTAAGATTATTTTGAAGTTGCACGCAGTAATTACTGTTTTAAGACATCGGCCAGTCAGTGGTAATTATAATGCTTTTTATTTGCTTTCACAGTAAAAGAAAATAATCTTTTGTGCTGTTTTTGTAGGAATCAGAGAAGCAGCACCAAGAAACTGTGTCGGTGTACAGGATGCATCTTCTCTATGCTGTTCAAGTAAATCCACCGTTTTTATTCTTTAGTTTGCTACATTTTATATTTTAGTGCAGACTTGAATGAACGCGACATGTAATTATTTTTTACTGCATGATTATGATGTTTATTTAAAGTGTGGCTTCAGTCATGCTTCTGAATCGATCACCAGTCACTGCATCATTTTTAAAATGACACTTAGACGAACAATTGATAGAGCACAACTATATTATTATTAACATTATAAAGCTAGTAGATAATATCAAGGGTAAATATTTGCACAATATTGTTGGATTGTTTTATTTGCTGTACAGTTTAAAGAACAAATTTATGTGTGCAGGTTTCTTCAAAATCCCTTAGAACGGTTAATTATTTTTAATCTCAAACGACAGACCTGGTTGAGTAATAATCTTGATCTGTGTTGTGCCCCTCAGGGACAGATGGATGAGGATGTTCAGAAAGCCTTGAAGCAAATTCTGAAGATGTGCAAGGTGCCAAGTCCAGCCAAGGAGGCCTGCTGATGGTTCCACAAGCGTACATGTAAAGACTGAGGACTAACAAACACATTGTCCCAGACCTGGAGTTGTTTTGATGGAGTTTACAGTCATTGTAATCATTGCCTTTGAAAAGGTCATTTTGAACCTTCACAGTCTTCTACCACATGTACATTATTGTATTCCGTATCTGGATAACCTATTTGGAAAAGTAGACGCTGAAAAAAGGTTTGCAAGTGAACAGAAAGCAGAAACCATCAACCAGCCTGTTGTGGAAGCTGATTTAGGTTGAATTGGATTTGAAATCAGCTAGCTCACAGCACAACCTTTAAAGGATTCTGTGTAGAAGAAAATCATTATTTTTTGACAAATCATCTACCTTAAAGTAATAGTTTACATTTTTTGAAATGAAATTCTATAAAAAGGTTGTGAATAAATAATGTCTTACCTGTTACAGATGTCTTTTTGTTGGACTTTAGATTGGACAGATAGTTTAAGCTGTTGGCTAATTAAAGTTGGCCTAAGGTTAAAGTAGTTTACTATGTTTTTAAAATGGCTCCAGCCTCAATAATTTTGTACTGGTTCATGCAAACACTATTTTACTAACTTTTAAATTGCCATCGGTTTTGCATTACATGGTTTACATCGAATTTTTGATTTGAAATATTTTAGACTGATGTTTGTTTGAAGAAAACAGCTCAGCTCTGACTAGCAGTTAGCTCATCATTCCAGTCAGAATGAAACAGAGTTTCTTCCAAGAGCAATCAGGTAAGAAAATAACTGTGCATAACCATTCTGCAGAACTCCATTTCAAAATATCTTAACTATCACTTTAAGCTCATTGAGTTTTCAGTTTATGGACTTTTTTTTTATTTATTTAGATTTAATTCTATTCTTCCTTCTCAACAAGCCTTACAAAAAAACACAATTACCAAATGAAATGTCAGCTCAGAACAAAACAATAAAAAGAAAGCTCTAAGCTGCATTGCTGCTCTCAAATAAGATAGTTCTTAAAAAATAAGCCATATTTACATGACTAGTTAATATAACAAGCCTGAATCAAATTATTGTCACAATCAAAACAAAAAAAAAGACTTCAGTTGATGGATAAATGTAAAGATGTTTGAATCAGAGATCAGAACCCAGAATGTGTTGAAATCAGACTGAATTGGAGGCAGTGAGATTACAGGGACATTTCATCTCAGTGTAAAAAACAGTCAAACCAATGCAGTAACCAGGTCTTTCATTTGTGCATTACCAGCCAAATTTGTAATCTAACTGTGTCTATAATGATAATAATACACACATAAACTGTCATGTTAAATACAGTCTATGGTTTAAGTTTGTTTACTGTCACACAAACTATGCTGGATTTGTGCACTAACCAATTGAAAAGCAGCGAGTTTGTTTCTCTGTCATCTTGTGCGGTTAATAGTTTATATTTTATGAAACAGCAGTGTCGGTATTAATCTAAATGTGTCATGGCTGTTCAGTTTTGTGTCCCTCTGAACAATACATGTGACTTTGCTGCCCAGACTTCCAACAGAAAAGCTTTCCTACAGCACTTCTTTTGTGATAATAAAAGTAAAGTGTTTTCTAAGTTACTGTAATGTAATGAAGAGGTTCAGTGGTTGTTTTATGTGAATGAGAAGCCTTGTGTGAGACCAGCACTATTTTAATTCTAAGTGACTCCTAAATTAGTTTACTTTCTTCCTGTCGTTCATATGAGATTGTTTCATGGTTTATATGGTTGAAAACGAAAGGAAAACCATTTCTGTTGTGACAAAAAGCTTAATGCTATGAGTATTTTTTTGTTTTTTCTTGTTCTGTTTCCTCCTGCAGTTAGGACTTTTGTTTACAAATTTTGTACTTGAAAAACCTATTGGCTGAAATATGATTCTCCCGTCACAAGCCTGGAGTCCGTTTTTATATCAGGCTTCCATTTACTA
>JAVKLF010000033.1:13810324-13823028 GCA_034783495.1 Millerichthys robustus
TATATATTTGTATTTTTGGTCTGTTTGGAACTTTATCATCTCTTTCAGCGCTCCTCTGTAGGAGCAGACTTATGCTGTACATTGTTTTTTATATTTTAGGTTTTTAGTTCCTTTCTTTGTATGTGTCTTCTGAGGGCCTCACTCCTTTGCCTTAGCACTGATCTTAGAGCCATACCATTTCTACTGAAAAGCGTTTGACTTTGCTGGCCTTAAATCTGTAGGTTGTATGCTATAAATGTTCTAATTCTTGACTGAAATGTTTTGTATCAAAGTAAGGGAAAACCAAGAAACAGCCATTCTCCTTGTTTCTGTAACAGTTTTGTAGTGACGAGAAGGAAAAAAAAAGGTTTGCCAAATGTATTTTGCCAACTTTTATTAAATTTTTAAAATACAATACCATCATCTGTGTTTCATATTTCTTAACTTTTTTTGATTTAAAACTAAAAAGTGATGTTGGGTCAACTAACACTTGAACATTTTAATATTCCAAGTAGTTGTGATTTAATATATTCAAGTCGATCTACAAAAGTTTCACTCACTCACGTGCAGTTTTTCACTTCTATGGTTTTGTGTATGGGGTTTTCAGATATTTCTTTCTGCATAACTCTTAAAATACTATCCCAGTATTTCAATCAGGTTAATGTCTGGATTTTGACTGAATTGCCTTGATCTTTTTGAGCCGTTCTGTTGTAGATTTGTGGCTGTGTTTATAATGATTCATCCAGTTTGATCCAAGCTTCAGCTGTCAGACAGATGGCCTCACATTTGACTGTAATACTTTGGTAAAAAGAGTCCCTAACAGCTGGTATGAGGTGTTTGTACAGTTTGTTGTTTGTCTCTTTGCTTTGGTCTCATCCGTCCAAACGATATTGTTCCGGACGGTTATGGTTCATAAAACTCTACATGAAATTATCACATAAATTTACTGTGAGATGAAGCTTTCTGACGTTTTGTAATTTCTCAAAGCCTACATGGTCTGACCTTGGAGTGAATTTGTTGAGATACCCACTCCTGAGATAAGCTGTCTCAAACATTTTCCACTTGTTAAAATCTTTCTGACTGTAGTTTAAGATATTTTGTGACTGGTTAACTGGATTATAGACACACACTTCTATTTTATTCTTTGTGATCAATTTGTAAACATTTACTTCAAACTGTAAGAGATCTCACTTCCTTATTTACGATGACATCATTCCAATGCTGACGCAAGAAGGACCACCCCCAAATAAGCCATCTATTTTTACGGCTGAGCTCTGGACCAGTTTGCTGTGCTTGATTCGGGTTCGTCACGTTTTCTTTTTAGTAGAACGATGGCTTTCAAATGGTTTGGAAATGGTTTAACCCTTCTCAGGTGGATGGATAACAGTTGCTTCTTTATTGCTGATGTCTTACCATCCTGGCACTGTGTTAAACTACACCTGTAGGCTTCAGAGCAGAACTCTGTGTCAAACTCTTGCTTCTGTAGAAGTGATGATCAGGTATTCAGGCACGTTGGATCAGCAGCACCTGATTGCTACTTTCCCTTTTAAATCCTGTGCCAGCAGCAATGGGACTGGATTTTTCACACACTCATCTTGTCCATTTTGGCTTCAAATCTGTTAAATGAATAATGACAGGGTGGAAACTGTTGTGTGTTTTTGTACACATGATGTAAGCTTTGAGGAATTTGACAATTTGGATCAGATTATTTTTTACTATGTCCTGTAATGAAAACCCCTAACATAAAAAGATGGTGTGCTTGTTTTTTCATAAATTGGAAACATCTCAGCGGTCCATGCATACAGATTTTTTTCCTGCCCTTAAACTATAAACCAGAATTTCTCCAATGAAACTTAGTTGGTGATCATTAACAAGTATGAAGGTCTATATTTTTTGGGGTTTCAGCAAACAGGCTTGAATCGGAGGCAACCGGATCTTAGATCAATTCTTGCTTGAAAACATTTCGAGACCTGTCCAGGAGTCTTTGTCATCGATTTTTGAATTCGATGACAAAGACTCAGATGACACAAATGACAAATCGACAAAATTATTCTGCCCTATTTTTAATGCTTTTTGGAGAGGGTTGTAATACCGTTAAAACAAAGCAAACCATTTCAATGTCATATTGGAATTTTCAAGAGTTTAGAAGCATTAAACAAAACTTTTCACACCTTAAAAACGTGGCTGGATTTTTTTTTATAAACAGACTGCATAGGCAACACATGACCACCAGATGTCAGGCTTGACCAGTATTAGATGTCCACAATCAGACGGACCATGTCTATGTATTTTGTATTGGAAGGGAAAAACTACACAAAAAATCTGGTAAATAACCAATGAAACATTAGAAACTGGATATTATCAATTTTATTTTTCTATAATCAGTAATTGTGTTTTATTTCAACATGATAATTAGAACAATAGGAAATATATAAAGTAGTAGAATTTCATGGATGGAATTATAAAGACCTAAAATAATAAGGGACACTGGAGCTAATTTAACAGCTCACTTTGTTCCCTATAAATTTGTCTAATAACCATTCTTCTCATGCACGTTCTTGATCATTTTCCAAAGCCACTTTGACGTCTGACTTTCGAACACTGTGGTTAGAGAAATAATGTAATGTTGTGCTTGTTTCTCTGTTTGGTCAGATAAAACAAAATTCATGTCATCACTCCCTCAGTGTCCACGCAGTGCCTTTCTGCTGTCCTGCCAGCGTGATTCTGAGTCATTTTATCTGCTGCTCTGTTTCCTCTAGCTGATGGCACAATTGCTCCCATTTCCTGTCCTGTCCTTTTGTGTTTTGCCTGCGGGGCAAATACACACGTGCACGCGGAAAACACACCTTTGCATTTACACGACAACTTCCTGTCAGTGTTGCTTTCCCACAAGTCCTGCCCTCAGGCCCAGTGGGTTAGAGAGATCTGGTGCTGTGATCCTAACCCAGGAAGGGCCCACGTTTGTTGAGCATCCTGGGCCAAAGTAAGATCTCAACTTTTGGAGTTCAAGAGAGGCAGGATGCTCAGATGAAATGAAACTAAATGATGTTTAAGAGATTTCGACCATGTCTGTTGTTGTACGAAGAAATTGTTCATTTATTGAGAAAACTGAAAACACTACAGATAGGTCCTACAATTAGTCCAGCAGTGGGAGACCCTTTGGGGACCACCAGGAGTTCTTCTTGTGAGTTTCTCCTGAAGCATAAACTGTCCTGAATAAAAAAGAAAAAACAACAACTTTATTCTTGTTTTTTACAACTTGAGACAATGAACACATTTATTGTTTTTTTTGTGGAATATGTGGCAAGTCTAACTATTGAAAATGACTGTATTTGACGGAACATCACTTTAAAAATGAACAGACTGTCCTTTTTAATGTCACCAACATTTCCAAGCAAAGTTAATTGCAACAGGCTGTTAGAAGCTGCTTGTTTTTCATCCATCCATTCATCCATCCAATCATCCATCCATCTTTTTTACCCACTTCTGTTTATGTGGGGTGCTGTCTCCAGCAGCCACTGTGCGAAGGGTGGGGTACACCCCGGACACAATGCAAGTCCGTGATGGCGGCACATGGAGACAAGTGACACGACAACCAATCACACTCTTTCACACATTTAGAGACAACTTAGAGTTACCTTTTCGCGAAATGAGCAATGTAAAAGTTTATGTTGGTAGCATGAACCACTATTAAGTTTTAAGACGAGTCATTTTATGATGGCCGCAATTCACTTTGATCTTGGCCTTTTGCATTTAGCTTGTTAAAAGCTTGTCAGAAATGATCTTTATTCATTCAAACTGAGAAAGTTCAAAAGGCTTTCCATAACATGTAAGATATTAATTGTTCGTAGCACTTCAAATATCTATTATATCATTTAGCTTGTGGTCCATTGTGATAGTTGTATATGAAAGGGTTCTAGGCTTTGCAAATATAAAGTCAGATGATAAATCACAGCTGAATTCTGAAGAGATCCAGATCATTGATCACATGTATTATGACTGTATTGTAAAAAACAACAACAACATATTGGTGTTAAAACAAAACTTTTTCTATTGAATCAGCTACACAAATTTCTAAAAAGGAGAACATGATTGCTGCAGAGGGAGTCATTCAAGGAGTTTATGAGAAACAACTTCAGTGGATCCGAAGTAGCAGAACTGCCGAGAAGGACAAGTGTATATACTGAATCTTTGCATAGATGACTAATCTGCCACTGACCCACTCTTCTGAAGCTGAGAATGTAAACTTGCATCTGTAGCCAGAAGGGTGGGGGTGGGGGTGTGGAGGCGTGCTGCCACTGAGGAACAAGTCACTCGTCCACTTGTTTTTATTCAAATCAAAACTCATTTTTTTATTTGAAACAGCACCTTACAAGTGTTGGAATATGTAATCATTTTCTATCCGTGCCTTTAACTATTTGTTTAAACCGTATCTCTTCCACTAATGTGGGTTTGTGTGCTCTGTAAATATTGTTACCTCTTGCTAATGTGCGTCATTGGCCTTGTGCTCGCTCTAAATGTGCTGCTGGCCTCAGATATTTGCCGAAGAGCTGGTATTTGTACGTACTACTTGTCTGTATAAGTTACAGCTGTTGTGTTAATTAAGCATTTCTGGTTAATGCTTGCTGCCGGTAAAAGCATCTGGCCTCAAACTCTTTTGGGAGACCTTTAGGACCTTTTGATCTGTTACACAAGCTTTGTTTGAAATGGAAAACCAAGTTTTGTAGACAAGCAAATGTATGGACTTAAATTTAAAGAGAATAATTTCAATATTTAGTTGCAAACATTTGACTTGCAAAAACTATAACAAGCTTGAGACAAAGGGGCATGGCCCAACTTTTCGTTTGTGACGATTTTTTTAAGGCTTTTATTGCAGCTACTTTTGGGTTTTAGTTTGTTTTTGTTCTCAGCAGTAAAGTTTTGCTCATTTTCAACTTTAAGTCCAGAGGTTTAAACTCGATCAAACTAAAACTTTCCACATTTTTCTTCTGTGGAACCTTTTGCTTTGAGTGAGCCGCACACATTTTTTGCAGCTGTCGATGTGAATACATGAGAACAACAAACTTATTTACACAATTAACTGTCATTAACGAGAAGGTCGTTACACAAGGGAGAAGCCTAAAATAACTGAAACTCCATTCTCCTTTGATGAAATGTAGAAAGCACAGGTAAACTTGCAGACTGAGAGCAAAGACATGAACAAGATCATCGTTAAAGAAGATGGAGTTTGGTTGTTGAGAACTTTGTATGTTAGAAGTAAGAAATAATTTTCTGCAATTGACAGGAGGCGCAAAAATTGGAAAAATACAATCTGTCCTTTTAACACTCATCAGAACTCTGGCGGCTGCATTTTACATCAGCTGAGGAGTTTTTAAAAGAGCTTTTTGGGGATTAAGGTAATAAAAAATTACAACAGTCTAGCCTTGATGTGATAAATGCACAGACTCGCACAATGAGCTTACTGGTTTATGTCCAAATAGTAACTCTTGGTGGTACGTGAACTTTTTCTGTAAACAATACTCTAATCTGCAACAGATTTGTTGTTGATTATTTGATGATTATACTGAAAACGTTATGTGAAGTGCCTCTCAGCTATGCTAATGACAATTGACTTTAGCCACCTATCGATTCCCTTTAAAGATGGAAGGTTTCACTTTAACAGGTCAGTTTAGCTCATCCCTGATTCCCACTGATCCACAACTAACTCTCTTTGCAGAGCTGCTTACGAATGGATTTCATCAGGATGATGATAAATTACTTTACCCATCTTTTTTGCTCGTCTTCAAACTTTCCTCCCCCCCCCCCCACTTCTTGTGCTGAAAATCGTTCTGGTTTGTCAACACAGTAAACACGTTCACATTCCATCCCGATGCAACCACATTTTATTGTCGAGTAATTAGCTGATGAGCGCAACATGTTGTTGCTGTGTTCAGCCACCAAGCCATCAAATGTTTGCAGTTTGTCTAATGCAGGCGGGCCTTGAAATAAGAGCCTGCAGTAGACAAATGGTGGGGCGGGTGGGGGGGCGTAAGAGACGCATGCAGTTTAATTGCTGCAAGATGTAACCTCGCCTGCGGCCCTATACTGTGGCACACAAACACGCACATACACGTGTGTGATAAGAACACAACGAAGGGTCGCTGAGGTACATCAACATGTGCACACATAGCGTACGCCGTAAAGAAAACACAAACATTTCCAAAGCGTGTTCCTAAATTACAGCATGACTCAGTTATTTTTCAGAGACACTTTTTGTTTGTTTGCTGGTGGAAAACAAGGTTTTAATTCTACTAACAGGCTGTTCTTTGGTGAAAAATATTTTAAAGTCATTTTCTGGATCAAATGGATTTGTTCCAAATTAAAGTAATTTAAAATGTCTAATAGTACAATATTGTTTTTTACACCGCGGTACAATGTGCTCTGAAAAAAGGGAAAAGAGTAGAAGTCATGTTGGGTCAAACCAAAGCTCACATGACTACAAACATAAAAATGTCAGAAACGTTCAATGACTTTTATACAGAAGAAAGTAGGTTTAAAGAGAGAAGTTTTAAGGTTGACAGAATTTTGTTGTGTTTCGACTTAGATTTTGACACTAATCTGTGCTCTAATTCAGCCTTCTGTTTGCTTTTTTATTTTTGTGTGATGTGTCTTTATGTGAGTTTAGGGTTTTCTTACAATAGTTTCTCAATCCCTCCTCCCAGGATACAAACTCCTTGGTGTTCTCAGATAATTGTCAGATCATCTGTTTTGCTCATGTCGTGTTGCTTTATCCTGTGGTGGTCCTGTCATTGAACTTCCCGTTCCTCTGGTTAGCTACTAATTTATTTATTTATTTTAATAACCCTCCCGCTGCCCTTGGGTCACATGACCCACCAGGCCTCAGTTTTGAGACTGAGGACTGGTGGGGACATTTTGACCCCAGTGCAGTGGGAGGGTTAAATAAACTCTCTCTCGGTACATACTGTAAAGTGTGAATAATCAGCTGGATGTAAATGTTACATATCAGGTTTGTGTGTTTGAGATTCAAGTATGCAGACGATACTTAGCTTTTCAAGCAGATATGGTCCGCTAACATCCTTGCAAGAGCTTGTTTTATTTTTATTTTTTTGGTCCTGAAGATTATACTAGTCCTAAATCGGTCTGCTAAATAATTTTACAATTTAAAGCATTTCACCGGTGTGTTTCTTTCTTGCATTGGCCTTCAAATAGATATTATTGAAATTTTACAGCTCATCTTCAAAACTGTGGATATTTTTGCTCATTAAAGCTATAGATTACATTTCTTTCCACAGAACAGTCCTCAAAACCAAAGACTTGCTTATGATCTTTGTGCTTCCTTGTCAAACCTGGTTATTTCATAATTGTTTCACTTGCATCAGTGTAGGTATTCTCTCCTTTAGAATACAAATTTCCTGGATTTTCTTTGTTAGTTCCTTGTTGTCTTTTGTTGTCCCTGGGTTTGTCTCGTGTTCTGTTGTTTGAGTTAATACAGTTTAGTTTTCACCAGTCTGCCTTTTCATTTGGCAGCCCTTGGGTTCTCCTTTCTCACAACTGTGAAATATTGTGAACACAAATGTAAAATGTTAAACAAAATACCAGCGCACCACTGCAAATACATATTTTCAGGATGGTTGAACGAGTGTTAAATGTTATCTACTGCTATCCAAAAGGAGGGCTAATCTGTGACCAGAACTTTCCAAAAAGAATCAACTGGAACAGCAGTGGAACATTTCTTATGGGAAAACACACATTTTATGAGTCAAACCCAGTTTCAGTAAAAGATCATAAGAAATTTGCTTTTAGGCTTTGTGGCAGAATAAAACCACAGATTTTAGATTTTATTTTTCTTGTTTCTTAGTTTGGGGGGGCGGGGGGACTTCTCAGTTCTCTAAAAAGTAGATTTGATGGTTTTGCAGGCTGTGATGACAGCACATGGTGCACCTTAAATTGAGTGTTATTCCCTTACAAATACACCATCTCTTTGTAGACTAATGATATTTTCTCCATGATCACACTAATGGCAGTACAATTATTGAGATACACTAACAGCTTTGAAAAAAGACATTGTGCAATAGATAAGTTCATCAGTTACTGTGATTGACTCCACAATCTGTAATACGTCAGCTAATGAATGTCATGAGTGCCCACAAACCGCGTAAGAATGCTCATAAAAATATAAGATATTTAGTCAGTTTAAATATCCAATTATCAGCATTTTACCCTGAATCCTGGTCTTTCATCTCAGATGAAATGTTTTTCTGTGTTTAGTTCTGCAGATCCAAAGCCTGGAGATGTTTATTTCTGTGTTTTATTTAAAATAGAATGATTGCAGCAATTCAGTCTGGAGGTGGGCAGCAGCAGTTGGCAGCACAACACAATTGATTTAAATTCGTATCACCTGCCGCCGAAAGCAGAGCAATAATGTTTTGCCCTTGCGCATGTGTGTGTGTGTGTGTTTGCATGTCTGTACCATTAGCAGAATGTGTCACGAATCACTGAAAGATTTTAATGAAACTTTCAGGAAGTAATCAGACGTGGTACATCTACAACTGATTAACTTCTGGAGTCAACCTGATTCAATATGGCTTTCTTAAAAAACAATAAAGTGATCCTAGCAGCCACAAAAATGGCTAAAACAGCGGAAACCCTGTGATTTACTTATATTTGCCTTAATTTGGACTGTAGGCCAGGCTTCCCTTGTTTCAGTCCCTCTTGTTCACTGCAGCCGCCCCACATCAGGTTCTGATAAGCCTAACTGGAAACATGTGCTCCATGCTGGCTGCCCTGACGTACGGGACAATATCATAATATTAATAAAAGAAAGCAAAAGAAGGAAAGGGGGTGGGAGGGAGGAGGAGGAGAGAGAAATATCAGGAAGGAAAATCCTCTGTCTTAAAGGCTTGTTGGTCTTAAATAGCTCAACACTGAGCTGCCTTTGCTTCTGAGGAAGTTATCAGAAGCAAAAAAAAAAACCCCAGTGTGTCTGTGTTTGCAGATGGAATATCCTTTTAATCTGACTCATTATGAAACAGCTTTAACCTCTTCGTCTGTCTGTTAATACATCTGAATCACAGAGCCTGATGTATTGGCACTGTGAAAAATGGAGCCCAAAGTATGTTACAGTGTTTACTTTCATGTATTCTAAATTATGTTTGGTATTGTTGTCTAGCTTAACTAGCTTGAAAAACAGCAAAACATAGATTTGGATTTCTCTGTTGAAATATTTTCCTTGTAACAGAAATCACTGTGACGATTTGATGTGTGTAATATAACCTGTATTATAGTTAATTGATATTAATAAGCAGCTGAGCATTGCTTAAAACCTCGGCTTTAAGTTAAACTATACACAAACCCTTTTTGTCTGTTAGTAAAATGTCACTTTAACCACTGGACAGAAAAGTAGCAGACAATATGCTGTCCTTTATGGAATGCTATAGACCTGTTTTTCTTCTGATAATAGATGATGATTTCATGAGCAGAAAAGCTGAAAATTAATGTTAAGTAAAGATCATTTTGAAGTACTGCAGTGAATAGTTTCCATGTGCTAATTTTTCTTTAACAACTTGCAGTAAACTGGGAACAAAACGTTGTAGGGTATTTATTGGTAGAGGTATAAATTTTAAAATTTGGACATGTCTTTGAGCTACAGGTTGAGTCACCAAGGCCCCAAATTACCAGGGAAGCCTGAGGCTCATCTTGTTGTCAGCACAGGAAATGCAGAGCATGTCCAAATCATGGTGGTACATCCATTCATTTGCAGAAAAGTGGAATTAGTTGTGAAGGTAATCCGCATAGATTGGGAGTACATTTTGCTGCCCAGATCCTTTCTGTATGACTGCAATAAACAGACAAACAATTTATATTGAATTAAACTGGAAAGGTAATGCACCCCCAAAACCCCCCATGCTGAGAGACAATTAGCTGGTCTAGTGCCTAATGGCTTCTTTCAACCCCCCAGACACCACTGATTCACTTTGTATCAAAGCAACGGAAGCGGCACGATGCTGAGTCAAACCAGTCGAAACCTCCTCTGTCTTCCCTTCATTTGCCCCCTCCAACCTGAACACACACACGCACGCATGCACACGCACACACACACACACACACACACACACACACACACACGCACGCACGCACGCACGCACGCACGCACGCACACACACACACACACACACACTTAAAGGACTGCAGCATCCAAACAGGAAGGGGGCTCTGAATTTGCAGTCAAGTGGCAAAGAGTTTACAGGCATTTTATAGAGATGTGTGGCTCTAAATGTCTGTGTGTGACACGAGTGTGAGAGGGAGGGATAAAAAGGGCCTGACGCTTGTCTATGAGGGTCTTATTAAGAAGGTGAGAAGTGAGGGCAGCGTCTGGAGGATGGGGCTAATTGTGCTCTTAAAAGGGGACTTCAAAAACCGGTTGGTGTCAAGGCTGAGGGGCATGGGAGCTTCAGAGGATACAGAAGAAATAGGGAGGAAAACAGTAATTGTTCAAGGAGGTTAAATGAAATATGTTGGGATTTCCACGAGAGAAAACCAAAGCCAAATGCCCAGTCCAGTAAAAAAAAAAATAAAAATTTAAAAATGCACGTTAACTTTTTTTCGGCGCTTAATTAATTTGGTATTTTAACAGTTCAGTCAGAAACACACACTAGTCTATATGGAGAGTTGTTATCCTAAGAGGGACTTCTTTTGATAATGATTAGGTTGTCTGGTTTTGTCCACTTTCCTGCTTTTGAAGGGAGGAAATATTAGTTTTATTATAGTTTGATGGATTGTTTATCCAACCACTCAACTTCACTGAACCCAAACAACAATCTATTGTTTGTCCTCAGTTAGAACAATGTCTATTATTAAATCTCTGTACAGTTCCTTAAACTGAGATTTTTCCCACCTCAGTGTTTATGTTGAAGCCCGGTACCTGGCAGCAGGCTTAGTAAAAAAAAACGAAAAAAAAAAACAGTATGTCCTAAAGCTTTTTGAGTTGTGACCTCATCCAATGATTATTTTCTAAGAGTTTAAAGGTTTTTTTCAGCGGTTCATGAGATATTTTGCTAACAAACAGACAGAGTTGATTCCAATAGTGGTAAAGTTTTAAACAAAGCTCTGGTCTGGTCAGTCAGTGCTCGGAGTATGTGTTGGGGATGATTCCAGGCTTCTACCGCACCAAATTCACGCTCAATATCAGTAAAACTAACAGAGTGAAGCCATTTTGGTTTGTTCACATTGAATATCTAGGGCAGCCATTTAGAATTGGGTCATGTCCAAATGTTTATCAGATGTTACCAAATTTCCAATAGTTGTTCTGGTTTTAATAAAATTTCTGCCATGGTTCATAAGATATTTTGCTAACAGTCTAGACCACATGCACACAGAAACAGCTTTCTTGGTGATAATCTTAATCAAACTGACAGATTATGCAGGTATTCAATATATATATTAAATAATATATATTCAAAAACTCAGACTGAAACATAAAAAGGATGTTAAAATCCAGAAAACAGATTTCATCAAAGCTGTGATTTATGATCCATCTACGATATTTTACCCGACACTGATTACCTCTTAGATGGTTTCGTAGCTTTTGTATTCAGGAGTTTCGCTCCAACTGCTGCACAAAAACATGGAAGAAATATCATTTGTCACTGCATTAAATTGGCCCAATCACTTGACTGTCCTCTTTTGATTAACAATTTATTGTCACGTAATGAAATGTTACCTCATAGGCTGTCAAATATGTAGAGATGCTTTTGGAGCAGAGATGATATCAGGAAAAATACTGTTCATAAACAGCATTCAGAACATCTCTCCTCCTAAGTTTGTTTCAAAAAAATTCAAGTTTAAAGGTAAAAAAACCCCATAACGCTGGCCTCTGAGGTGCTTCTTTCCAGCACCCGCCTGACAATAATTATAGTGATTTATTTCGTTTTATCACAGAGCAAACAAGCGTGTGTGCATCTTGGCCTGGAGAGACCAAAGTGTCACTAAATGACGGGTCTTTAATTATCGAGTGCAAACGACCGACACCGTGTACATGTGTTCTGGCTTACCATAACGAGGGAGACACGCAAACAATGTTGCCGTCTCACCTAAATAAGGATATCGAATTCTCCTGATCTCCATCTTACTGTCTCACTGTAAAAAACAATCACCATTACTGTACGTTTGGAAACACAATCTGCTGATGGTGCCTTAATCCAGTAATGCTTGATGAGGCAACAAATCGACGTGCACATACAGTAATTCATTAGATGTGGTGAATCTGGCCCACAGATTAGCTTCTCATCAGAGCTGTGTAGCAGTTTAACCATGTGTTCCTGATCAGTTCAATTAATCACCATTTTTCTAGCTAAAGTAAATTTCTCACTGAAGAGGAAAAAGACAATCTAAATCAGCCTTTTTGTCCATGAGTTCGGCCAGCTTTGCTTGTCAAATGTTGCTTTGGAGAAAGAGGGTTGGATTACAAACCAAACTCGCAGTCAGGTAAAGAGGCCAAAAGAGCGTGTACAAGCTCTAAGTGGTGTTTTTGTTACTTTGTGTGCCTGCGTAAATCTTCTGTGCACGCCTGTGAGTGTATGTTACCAGAACGGCTGGGCAGTGTGTGAGTAATGCCTCGACTTTGGGGATGTTTCTCACATGAAGCGACATCAGAGCCAGAGTAAATGATTAATCAAGTGGTGTGATTTGGACCTAATGCTGTCTGATAGCGCCCCCCCCCCCCCCCC
>JAVKLF010000033.1:13866299-13881028 GCA_034783495.1 Millerichthys robustus
AAAAAAATATACTGACCAACAGAAACTTAAAGTGTGTGTTAGATGAAGCTTTAAAAACACCAGTCCTTAAATGTGATTCAGTCATTTTCATCTTTAAAAGCACTTTCTACAGCGATTAAAAAAAAAGTAAACATGCTTTTAATGTTTAAGTCAGGAATGAACATGAAACATTTTCCAGAGCTGAAACAAGAACAGGGCCAGATCTTTTTTTTTTGTCCTCCTCCTCTCATTCTCTGCCTGTTCCTCACTTCATCCATTTTATTTCTCCTTTGCTCTGCTCTACCCCTTCTTTCATTTCCTCACCTTTACCCCTCCGCCCCGCATTCACCAGGCAAATATGCCTTTGGTCAAAATGAAAACATATTTGTTGTTTGTGTTGGCTTTCCCTGCTCAAACTCTGGCATGTTTCAGCTTTAACTGCAGGTCGCTGGAAGCGCCTATGGCAGCAGAAAGCCTCTATTAGTCCTTGATCACTGGATGCCTGACAGCAGAGTCAACATGCAGGGCATTAGGGCCTGACATGGAATCAAATAAAGACTAATTTATTGGCTGCTTGTGTATGCGGAGACCACATTAACCATTGCTTTCCCCAGTTTTGGTTTAAATACTTAAATTTGTTAGAATTAGGAAATTGCACGAGTAAAAATGTGGCATTTTGTACCACAGTAAGATGTTTCTTACATACTTTAAGAAAATGTATATTTCATCAGTTAAAAGGCAAAATAAGACACTTCCAGTGTAACCCATTCTGGCTAATTTATTTATTTATGGATAAAGTGGAAATGGGAACCTTGAATTCATATGAACAATACAAGCAATTGATTTAAAACCGGGACAGAATCTAAACCAAAGGTGCAGAAGTCTTTAATGGACACATCAATCATTAATCAATTCCATGGATGCAAAGAAAATAAGTTGGAATGGGAACTATTTGGTACACATTGAGGCAGTAAACTTAGTGTTGACGTGGACCAAATGTGTTATATTCACAGACCCAACTTTCTATTTAAACCTCATATCCATGTCCATCAAATCGCCACACCATCAGGCAAAGCATGTCTTTATGAGACCAGAAGGAACGAATAAGGAAAAAAAAAAACGCACCAAAAAAACACTAGTTGAAATCTTAACTGGGCTTCTAAGTCCGCTGAGAAGTTTGGAAAACACTACTCAGACAACCAAATGGTAAGATTTGAAAAAATTGTTATGTTGCAAAAGATTCTGAGAAACTCTGTATTCTCTTAAAACGCAAAATCTTTAAGCAGTTTTAAAAAAGAGACCCTCAAATAAAAAGGAGCTAACAAAAACGGTGTCTTTGGGTTCCACCTTTCAAACACCCACAGTACAGCCTCGACGCTCCTCCATGCGTACGTTGAAATATGTAATTGAACTATTTGCATCGGTCACCTCGTTGATAAGTGTTTCAGAAGTGACGACAGAAGTGTCAGTCTCAGTTTAGTTAGACATGAATTGTCTTGACCTGAACGACCCAGATTCTGACACAAAACTTTGGTACTTAAATACTTAAAGCTGTGAATAACAAATACCTTTCACATCTACTACTCATACTATGGATTTTCATGAAAAGTGTCAAATGTTTGAAGAAGATAACCCTTTTCTTGAGGACCTTTTTTGTATAATATATATAGAAAGCTGAGTAGGATGGATTAAATGAGACCAAAGCACCACACACTGACAATAGCAGTGCAAGCTTACACAAGGTCACTGTCTCTGTTCTTCATCACGTACCGCAGTAATCAGGTTTCCTCTGGAGTGACTGCACTGCAGCGGTGGGTGGGCTGCCGCAAGAGTGGGAGTGATGGGGCGACTGGCACTTTCTTGAGGTTTTCTTTGCTGACCACTCTAGCTTTGGTTTTATTTATTCATTTCTTTTTCTTTGTATTTTTAGTTTATTCTAATACTGCTGATGCTAATTTGGCTTTTATTTAAAGTTTTAAGCCTTCTTAAAACTCTGAAATAAAAGATTTTTGACGAAATTCACCATTTAAAAGAAAAAGCCACCTAAAGCATTCTCACCACTGTATTTAGTTAAAGCATGAGTGTTTTTGGGGGGCGGGTTTTGGTCTAGATGTGAAACATTTAGAGGTCAAATGAGTTTATGCTGTAGTTGCAGCGACACATTTGGGAAGCTTTTATTGCTAACAAAGAACTGATGTAACATTATCTTGAGACGTCTCTTTTTCTGCATACATGTATGCAAAGCAGTGGCAGAATACATTTTACACTTTTAATCTCTCAATTATTACTTCCCTCATTGGAATCTTGGCATAATCCTTCTGTTATGTCAATATTTTACCCAGGAGTGTGAGCGTGAGCAGTTTCTTATAGTCAATATGGCAAGCAACCTTTAGAGTTAGTGACACTACAGCAAGCACGAATTTGATTAGTTTTTGTTTCAACTTGACTGTGGTTATCTAAAACAATATAAAGCATATTACTTTGTGAAAAATACGCATCTATGCTTTTCTGTACAAAAACTATGAATGTCCAGCTCAGGATCCACGTTTCATTCTGATTAAATTAATGCTAAACTTATCCTTCATCTGGTCAGAGTGTTGGTTTGTGGCTAAAAGTTAGCATCTGTGGTGAAGGTCATCCAAGCAAAGTAAAAACAGATTGTAAATGTGAGGTGGCAAATGTTGGCAGAGGTTTTGTGGTTGCATGGGGAGAAGCTGTGGGTAACGGCTTACAAGACGGCTGTGGCAGAGAGAGAGCGAGAGAGACTATGTATGAATGAAATGTAATACATTTCTTTAAAAAATGATATCCTCTTTATTTTAAAAATCTTACAGCTTGCAAACATGTTTTCTTTCTTAGAAATGTCCATCTTGTTTCAGCTTTCTGTACAAAATACTTTAATCTGTCATGACTTTAATCCTTCATTTTATGGATTATTCATTCACCTGTTTTGAGTAGCAAATTTAGACATTTAGGAACCCGTCTGTAGAAACAGAAAACCCAGTTTAGGTCATTTTAAAGAATGACACTGTAAGTAAAAGTATTTGTATAATTTAACAAATAAATTGGCTATGGATGTACATCCAATGATTACTTTCAGTTAAAAAATGTTCATTGATACATGAGATTTTGCTAACATGCGATCATCCACACAAGCATTTAGGATCATTCCTCTTTTAGGTTTGTAGCTTTCTGCCACAACTGAAGTGGGCAAAACAAGTTAAACTGTTCAGTATTTGAATATGACCTGCTGAATGTGAATAGAGCTCCTATTTTGACTATTAATGTACCTGAGGGCTTTTTTAATATTTGAGAAAAGTTGACTATTAAGCACATTTTCTTTTACTTAGCCTACACTAAACATTTCTAAATAAAGTTCAAAGATCGTTCTGATTTATCTGTTTATATTTTCTTTTTATATTTCTGAATTAAACAATCGGAACGTAACCTGAGTGTGATCAGACTATAAATACAGCGACCCTAATTACATGATCTGTTGCAACAAAAAAAAACAACAAGGTTTTATAAATCCAGGGTTAAGCCTCAAGTTAACCTACTAATCTCACGATGTTGAGGCGACACAAGGCCCTGAGAAAACAGCCGTTTTCTCTCCGCTTCAGAGGGAAACAATGCCTGCTTCATTTCAACCAAACTTGTTCCCGCTGGGCCTCACAGAGGGGTAATTATGGAGAAGATGGGTCCGGGGATGGTTTGATGTGTGCATGCGCACATGTGCAGGCCTGCAACGTGGTCTCAAAAGCTCAGAGCTCTCAGGAACCTTGATGAGGTTTTCAGCAATGCACTTATCCTTTCAGCACAGCAGAAGATGTCCCATTGATGTCATCGTCTGTGTGTGTTTACTGCCAGATCTGCCATATTGTACAGGTTCAAGAACACGGATACTGGCACTTGAAGGTTTCTGGTGGAGCTGAAGTCAGTCATAAAAACACGCTGTTTCCTGATTAAAGATAGATTTGTTTATTTCTATTATTCAAAAAACAGACAATAAACAGTTGTTTTATATATTACCAACAAACCAGCCATCTCTGTGTGACTAAACCACACACTCTGCATTTGAAACCCTAAATTTAGTTGTTTTGAGATTCTTTGTGCAAAACAAGCTCATATGTAGCCAATTTATCAAAAAGCAATGCTGAGGTTTCATTTTAATAATAAAATACAACGATGCAGCAGTGATGTCTCAATGGTAACAGAACCACAATTTACATTTTACAATAAATAAATAAAATCTTGTGTCAAATGAGAAACATCTGTTGGATCCGCGCAAAGTCAATAAACCGCTTCATATCCTAAAGTTTCACCTGTCTTTGAGGGCAAAGACAGAAAATCACAGCAAAAACGATTTGCAACACAAATTATATTTATCTGGTGTGAATCATGGGAGAAAAATATTTTATAGGGATTGACAAAATTTTTCTTCCAATCAAGGCATATGAATTGCTTTTTGTTGCCTTTTAAAATTTGTCTGTTCTTGTTATACGATCAAATTTATTATTTTAAATAGATAAAATGATTGAGACACACCATTCCAATGCACATTTTTCATCATAATTTCTGCACTAGACAGGAAAAAAATGGTTTCAGCTTTGGAACTAAAGCTTAAAACAATAGGAAAGGGGTTATCTGGAAGAGAAAAAAAACGAGAAATCTGACTTCATTAGGCTGTCAAAACGGATGGCTGGTTAATAAGAACCGCAGTTTGCTGTAGGTTTTGTGGTTTGAGTTTAGCCCAGACAGCCTCAGTCGTTTTGCTTGTGGAGAAAATATTGTTAAAGTGTAATAAGACTAGAATGGACAACCACAGTATCAGTCTTGTTCTCTTTGGGTACATGTGAGCAAAAAGGTACAAGCTGTAAAAGGGGACTGTTCCACATGTCCAGTGTGTGTGCGTTTGTGTTTTATGAGTAACCATCCCACGGTTTTATTGCTGTAGCATGCGAGACTCTGTGATGCCAGTTGTGGTTTCAACTGGCATTCTTGTCTGCCCCCTCAGGTCACCTACAGATCCAGATGTGAGATGGCTCTGACTGGTTCTAACAGTCTGTTGGGGACCTCCAGCAGTTCAAAGTTAGCAGCTGCTGAATTTGGCGGGAAACGTTATTTTTGCTGGAGTTAGTTAACGTCTGTTATGCTTGTAAATCAAAATGGATGGTTTATTTTGGGGAGGGAAAAAAAACCTTGTGTGTGCATGTGTGTCCTATGAAGAATTACAGTGTATTTCATAAAGCATCTCCAAATGCTGAGGTTTTGCTGTCTGTTTAGAGAGAAAACAAACCGAATGAGACAGAGAGAAAAGATTCTTTAATTTCCTTATCTCTGATTCTCTCTGGTAAATGTCCAATATCCCGTGTGTGTTTGTGCTCCATCTTCTCCTGCAGAGTCCAGTCTGTGTAACCTGCCCTAACAAGCTGACTCGCTTTTGCTTGCCTTTCTGTAACAACCTCCATATGTCAAACGTTAGCGTTTTCTTGCACGAAATCAAACTGAAATAACAAACTGTGCACGTCTCACATGCACATATTTTTAAATGCTAATTTTGCTATGCACTTGACTAAGTACAAGCACAGTAAAATATGTTCCCAAACAGCAATAAAATAGTGCTTTTTAGTTGATCACGAGTTAAATTTTATTCACTTTATTAGTTTTTAACACATCATTACAGCTGCTAAAGCAATTTGGCTGTATGGCTGGCAGATCTATTGGCAATGTATGAAACAGGTTCTCCAATCAAAATAAGCAAGCACAGTTTAAGAACAGCAACATAACAGCAGTTCATCGATTATTTGTAATCAGGTCTTTAGATTTCGAGCAAAACTCTCTTACTCGTCATCTCTTCTCTTCAATGTCAGTAGAACAGAAAATGGCGTGGACAAGATCTGGTTGTACATTTTTGATGACCATCTTCTTTTTTGATGATGTGTCTAACTGATGCTTTGAGGGATTTGATATGCATCTGATCTCACTGCATTAAGAAACTCTTCAGCTCATATTTCTTTTTCTCATTTTTGTTCTTTCCAACTCATTGCAATGCTTTTAGTTAACCTCTCCTCTCTGTACCTTCTTCATCATTTTTCTGTCAGGCTTTGTCTGCAGCTGCCCTGAACCCTAATATCTTACTGGTACTTTTTCCTTCTTTAACCAGCCAGGCTCTCCCCACCCAATGTAATGCATCTCTACAGTTTATCTTACCTTGGCTTTAAAAACCTGGTCCTCTATTTGATGAAGAATCAGGGACTGGGAAAAGAGCCAGAAGTGAAAGATGCAGGAAAAAGAATTATGTACTTACAGGTTTTATTTCAAAGGTTTATTTATGCACTAAAGGAACTCGCTAAGACTTTCAAGAGATTAACTTCTCCAGCTATGAAAGTGTGATGCAGAGCCTAAATGGTTTTTAATATATTGCCTTGTTAGACCACGTGTTTTTTGAATTCTCTAACAACCCACCCTCCTGATGCTGTTCTTAATCTGTTTTGTGTAACGTCCATTATGTGCGGTATATTTATAACCACTGCTGCTGTTTGTGGTTGCTGTAAAAGATTCAGGGGTTTTCTTCCTGCAAGTAACCAACCACAAGTCTTTCATTTGTGATCTTTGCACTTTGCAATTTATCAAAACCAACTTTGTGCTCCACTCATATACAGTATTATACATCATGTTATATGGGTGCAGTCTGCTCTGCATTAGGCTCACAGCACTCTCCAGAATTTACCAGAGCATCTCTGTGCACTACAGTAAACCCTTACACTTGGAATTGGTAATATTGTTTAAAACGGTTGATTTTATTCATGCATTTTGGGCAGCATTGTGGTAACTGCTTCATTCACCACTGAACATTTCTGCTGTCATTTTGTGGGTTACAGGCAAAACTGTTTGGACCATCTGGAATAGACAATATCCTGCAGGTCTGCAGAGTGCATCCAGTTCAGTTACAATGTTGGTACAGCTATTAATAGAGCATTTGTTAAAAATTAATGCTTTTATTTGCTTAATAAATCTGGTTTTCAGAGCTCTTATGGAAGAAATTAGTCATAGTTACGTAACATTGTCCTAAGATATCAAGCACATCTCCATTTAGGGGTTGATGCTGTATTTCTATAAGCTGTGGGTGAGGGCTGTCAAAATGTAGGCTTGTACTATATATTGTGTATTCAGTAGATGTCTGTATTGTATATACATATACCATATTCTGTTTTTAGATATGAAACATGCTGCTGGTTAGAAAAATAAAATCTTACACCACATCATAGAATTAAGTCATCTTTAAAACCTGAAACTGAAATCTTCTTTAGTGTACCAGAAGATCTTTGCTTAGTTCAGCTGAAAAAAATGGTGATAAATTCAAACATGCATCTTTTCCATTCAAGTATATCATGCATGCAATGGAGGTCTGATATTAAAGATTGTTTTAAAAATAGTCAAAGTTTGGCCTGAAAGAACGCTACAGCTTTTTAAGAGAAGAAAAACTGATTTTTGCAAATCATTTGCTGTGTTAGAGGAACAATAATAGTTTTTTTTAAAAATTCCCATAGGACCATGAACAAAGATCAGTTTTATTATGTTCTGCATTTTATATTAGCCCAGAATTAGGTGTGATGTCAAGTTGTGTTTTCACTGACTAGTTTCACGTGTAACTCTTTAAACAACTAGATTTGCAAAAGTGTATTCTTAGTTTACTACTTTCATCTACCAACAGTGTGTTTTCCCCACAAACACTGCATCATTTGGACTACTAAAATGAATTAAAGCAATATGACAAAATTGATGTTAGAGCTTCAACAGATAAAAACAAAAAAATAAACTGCATAGCATTGTTTCTTTATTGTGGTACTGTACCACAGCAGATAGGTTGTCCAAATAAGTGATCAATAAACAGCAGGGTCACGTATTCAACTCGTGTTGGCTGCACAATTTATACGCACCGAGAAACCACAAAGCAACCACAACTTCATGCTTCTTCACGTTCGCTCAGTCGTAGCTCAGACACCAGACACAGTGGCAGCGCATGGAAAAACTACAAACACTGGCGTATATGTAAGTGTGAAACATCTTACAGAACTCAGCCCGGAGCCTTGGACCAACCTGCTCATCAAAGACAAGAGGGGGAATTACCCCGACACACCCGTTTACAAACATACATGAATTCAGGCAAAGCCAGACGCAGGTCTAATGATTCCCAGCTGCGGATGGTTGCGTGATACAGCAAGACAACAATTAATGTGAAGGGGAGGTAAAGATTCGGACCCACTAAAAGTAGAGCGATAGAGAGAAGAAGTATAAAAGAAAGGTAAGAGATGTTTATAAGGCACCACAACAAAACACTTATACTTATACTAATATGCCAAATGTTTGCTGAGAAATATGATCATCTCAGATGAAGCCTTAAATGTCATCTTAATAACCCTTGTTACATATTGATGACAAAATCCATTCCAAAGTAATTGTGTTAGTCTAAAGATTCTGAAAAGTTTAAATAAACCAGATAAATATTTTATTTCCATGCATGAAAAAGGAGGAAATTATGCAAAAACTGAAGGCCAAATATTTAAGTTTACTGTGTTGAAGTCTCACCACAGAATGTACCCTGATCCCGTCAGAATTGTCCTCCACTGTCAGATAACATAAAACGGATTTCACAGACAAAAGAACAAAGTTATACTTCAGCTTTTAAAGTTCAAAAGTCTTGATTTAATATTAAACACAGAGACTCTGATTCAGCAGAGAATGGCACAGCTTCTGCATCTGCTAAACAGAACCAATGCAGAGATTGCAGACCAGTTTAATTTTCAAAGCCCCCACAAAGAGAGATGTGCGCCTCAAACTGTGCTGCCAATTAAATAGAAGCTCTATGCAGTTTGCCCACATTTATTTGAAGTTTTATGAATGTGTTTGGAGGAGAAACCACCCATTTATCCGAGTTGTTGCCAGGGTTGTAACATACAAGTGGCCAATTCTCAGACTCTTGCTGTTTTTGACTCGCATTTTTTGTGAAATGTTGACCATCAACTGAGATCTGGTGAATCAGGATAAATCAAGACAAAATCAGGGGGGTTCATTTAGAATCCGTATTAACCTTAGATGGATACTTTTGGATTGTGAGAGCGAGCTGGATGGATATGTGAAACTTGCAGTTGAGAACTGAGCCGGGGACCTTCTTGTTGTGTGTGTGTGCTGAATGCTGCCCCCAACCCCTCCATCTGTAAATGTCAAGGAAAATTACCTGAGCAAGTAAAGAAAATGACATCAAAAATTCTCTAGTCCTACTTGTTAATGAACAGCGGGAGAAAATTTCAGGTAAAACTACGACGAATCAAAACACCGTGTTGCCACTGGCATCTCAAAACCAAGTCGAACTCCTTCCCCATGCTTCCATCTAGCAATCCGTGCAACTCTTGTAAGAATGTCGTCTGGGCTGCCTTCCAGTGTGAGCTGGGGATAAAAAAATAATAATTCATTTCCTTGTCTCTGAAGAATAACAGAAATGTGTCAGGGTGAACACATTATTCCCACTGAGAAGAATGTGTGTACTGGCAAACAACTCTGTAAAGAGAAACCTGAGAATGCAAAGTTCAAACTGCAACATTTTACTGTAGCGACATTGAAGCACCCACATGTTTAATGACGACTTTAAATTAGAAAGTTGTCAGAAGAAACATAAAGTTTCATAAACTTGAATGACTGCTTTTTGTGGATAAAAATGAAAATTTTTATTGTTTAGAAAGGAAACTTAGTTTTTTAACTCTCAATTTGATGAAAAAAACAAAAATGGCAAATACAAATGCATAGTAAACAGCATGAATTTCACAAAAAAGTGATGTACTTGCATGTGACAAATGTGATTGTATTTTCTTCATTTGCAGTCTTTGGCACAAACAAGAGTACATCTGTAAGTCAAACATGTTTAGCTGAATAAATTCGCTCTTGACTCCGTAAAACAAACAAATAATGTAATAATCACCTTCCCACAAACATTTTAAGAGGCAAGTTCAACCTTACAAGAACCATAAAACCAGATCCAAACTGTCCCAAACAACCTTTTACACAAACTCACATGTTGAGAATCACAAACATATAGGTTTTATGCAGTTTTTTCTTTCTTTTTTTATTACACATACACACATAAACACGCTCAAGGTACAGTCATACTTTTAAATCTGACCACCATGCACGAATTTAGATCAAAGTTTTTGGGTGGCAAGCAGCCCAGAAACACAAAGTAAACAGACCATTAAAAACAATAAGATACTTATGAGATATTCTGTGCTGGATCTGATTAGTGTGCACTAATCACTGCACACTTATTAGTCTAACAATAGCAGGTGACTTTATGGGCTCCTCGGGGTAAATGTGTCTAGGTGTTTGGACTACAAAAAAGATCGAACAGCAGTAAAGGATGATAAACACTTCTTTCTTTCTTTTTTGAGTGAGTTGGACTTTATGCTGTGGCATGTATAAAAGTGTTTTTTGCCGCACTCTTTTGGAGCAGGTGTGATTGTAAATAAAAAGATGACTTGCAAATCATTCAGGTATCGCTTCAATTGAAAATGTGTTAAAGACAGCGATAAAGGGGATACAAAACCAATTTTTTTTCCAGTTAAAAATGTTGTTGAACTTTTTATAGAACTGCTCCTTATCCTTACACACAAATAACAGCTGGGTTATTTTAATAACTCGATTGGGAAGTTAAAGCAGTTGGGTTGTAGGTGATTTGAATCTGAGACCAGATGTTCAAACGTGGCTCAAGTCACAAACAGACCAGAACAGATGAAGTGATGTTCACACTGACAAAGAAAAATAGAAAACAGAATGAATATCCAGAATATCTAACGAATGAGTTAAGAAAATAGGCAAGTGGCACATCTAGTGAGGTAGAAAAGTATTCCTCTCATTCTCTCACACTTAAACACGCAAAATCTGCACAAGTCGCCAGGCATGCTGAAAACTTAAAGATGTAGCCACAACGTTATGACCTTGAAATGGCACGAAAAAAAACCCCAATAACTGTTGATCTTTGAAGGCTGGAGAAGATGTCTGCCCTCAATTCATTTTAATGCAAAGCAGTAAAACTAGAATGTCTGTCTAGAAACATCTGCTGTCTTTCTCCTAATCTGAGAGAGCAGTGCCAATATTAATATGTCTTCGAACACAAAGGCAATGTTATTGCATCTGGATGTGGAGAATCTGAGTATCTGAGTGTTTCCGTGAATAAAATTACATCTAGGAATGAGCTAAAGTGACCCCAAAAAGGCTGAGTTTTAAAAAACCACACACACAGTGGAATCTGTAGTATGTTTGCTTTATTTTGTCTAAGTCCAGATCCCCTGGATGAGAACTGACAGAACAGTGAAACAGGAGCCGAACAAAGGCCAGACGTGGTCAGGAACCAAAGCAAAAAGTATTCATTCACACCTTAGTAAGCCTCTGCCAAAAGGTACATCATATGTCATATTTACAGCCTTCTTGAAAACATCCTTCCACACCACAGGTGGACGTTTGTAGGTTTACTTGAATACATTTACACAGGCTACAAAATTAGAACAGATATCAATCAGCTTGTTACAGTTAGAGAAACAAACATCGTAAAGGTTTTTAATGTGATCAAAAGGCGCTTTTTTTTACCTTAACTTTAAACAACACTAAATACATCTTGTGTTAAATAATACCGTTTATTTTGTTTTAGTAATTGTTGGTTGTTTACACCTGATACTGTTTGGTCGTTTTGCTGTTTTCTTTTTTATATCTCTCTCTGCAGGTGCAGAAGCAGACTACAAGGATGTCAGTTTATTTTTCCACCTCTCTATTTTTGTCTTTTTTTGTTTTGCTTTATCTTTATATCTTCCTTCCTTCCTTCTTTTCCATCTTTCTCTTTTACTTTTCTATTTCTGTGTCCATTGAATCCGAAATAATCCCCAAATAAATATCTAATAAAGTTATTTTATATATATAACAAGTGGAGCATTATAGCAAAAGACATATTGCTCCTCTTGTGAAAGTAAAACTGTTGGGATCTTATTGGCATTAAGAAAGCAATCCTTGGTGCCAGATTTCAGACAGGACACAGGGGGAAAAAAGGCTATTTTTTATAATTCAGTTTAACTTTGTTCACTGTCATAAACACATTGAGTTCAGATTTGATTGTTCATTTATTGTAGATCCAACACCTAAAGTAGTATATTCTATTTATCCATTCTTTTAGCTGCTTCTCCTTTCTGGGTTGCAGAGAGCTAATGCCAATCCTTAGGTGTCATTCTGTGAGGGAGGATGATACACCCTGGACAGGTTGGATGTCCGTCACAGAGACAGTGGAGACAACTATTCACACTCTCTCTCTCACACTGACGGGCAATTTAGAGTTACCAGTTAACCTAACATGGATGGTTTTCACATGTTAGAGGAAACTGGGGTACCCAGAAAAAAAAATCTATACATGCACAGGGACAACCACTGTTCTGCTGTGCTGCCCCTTAAAGTAATTAATTAAATGAGAATAAAACATGCTGGACATAATTTTTCTTTTCATTATCCTGCCTATTCGAAAAAATAATGGAGTTGATTTTGTAACGAATAAATCAGGAGTCATTTATTGGACTAAAAATACACTTAAAGGATGATTACGGTAGTTCAGGTATGTTTTAAAATCATTTCAAAATCTCCAATAACAGAGATTCGAAACTTGCTCTCACTGTGTAAACTGCTGCCACAGACGGAACTGAGAAACCTTCTGTGCTTTTCCACATCTAAAGAGACAGCCAGGTAATTTCAGACTGTAGAATAACAAATGGACCTCTCACCCACTCAAAGCCAATCAGGAGAGTAAGAGGAATGATGTCGATGGATGGGGGGGGGGGCTGAACAAAACAGAAGAGGAAGGAAGGACACATTGGATTTTAAACAGAGTCTGTTGTGAAGACAAATCATATCACATGGCTAATCACAAACAGCAAAAGAGAACTTAAAATAGGGCATGAAAACCAACCCGGTCTCCCACTGGTGGTCCATGTTCTCGCCATTTCCACGCTTTGATTTAATTGACCGAGTAGGAGTGACATCAGAGCCTCAGTTCAGCAGTAGGCTTCTATTAGACCTGAGAAACAATAACAAATAAAAAATGTAAATGATGACAAAGGAAGGGTTTGGGGGGAGGGGGGCAAGATGAATACAAATGGACTCATGTTGCACAAGAAGAAGGCCCTTAGAGGCATGAATTTGGAAAATATTGTTCAAAAGCGTGACGGAAAGAAGCAGAAACAACTGGAGCTGGAGGTCCATTTTTCTGTCCTCAGATATATTTAATTACCTAAGTAGGAGTGAGTTCAGAACATTGGCAGTAGCAGGCTTTCATCAAAGCTGTAGTCACTGCTCATTAGAATATTATTACAGAACAGAAGAAGTCAGCCGGTGGGCAGATTACTAACCGAGTCGATGGAAGGCCTCATTTGACTGGAATGCAAGGAGGCTGAAATGGAGAAGTGGGATAAACACAGAAATACTATTTATGGACAAGTTCAAATAAGAGATCAAATAAGTTATTTTGTTTATAGGTACAATTACAACCTTTCCACAAAATTCTGTGAACAACGTATTTTGTCCTAAAACATGAGCTACATGAACAAATCCTAAAATTCATTTGAAGGATTTCTGTGTAAAAAGTTTGGTGCAAAGCAGGTGAGAAATATGTCAGATGAATTTAAATTCATGTAATGTTTTGCCATCTTTTTTATATTTGTTTTCTAACGTTGATTTAAACTAATCGTGGGGCAAGAGAAGAAAATGACCTTTTTTAATACAAGTTTATCCCTTAAAAATATAGATAGGCTATAGTTCCACTCTAGGATCAACACAAAGTCAGCAGTCATGGATGAAGTTAATGTTGATCTTATTGGAGAACATAAATACTGGAAGGGGAATGAGGGGGGTGGTAAAAATGAAGAGCACAGGGGGAACAGGTGGCATACTTCATCTGGACTACAGCTGTACCTGACATGTCTTAATCCTGCCCCGACCCAAAAAAAAAACCACTCACAAAAACACAATGTTGAGACGACACAGATCTGACCACAATGACCTCTGAGTCACCCACAGGCTTGCTTTGATGTTTTATAAAATCACACGGTAAATTCTAAATACATGTTCATCCTGGTGACATCCTGTTTCTGCAGCATCAGTCTGCCACAAAAGAGTCACAATATGCAAAACTCCTATTTATGACTTATTGTTTTAGTTTTAAAAAAGTACTTTATTGCATTTCTAAAACCATTACTTGTATTGAAAATTAATATGCAAATATAATAGTTTATATTATATGTATTAGATCTGGCCTATTTTGTATAAATATGTGCACTTGTTCTGTATTCCCCAAGTGCAAGAACAAAGTTTCTAAAAAAAAAAGTACAGTTTGTAAAATATCTGATTCAACACAAGAAATGGCTTTCATTTAGGTCCATTTTCTTTCATTTAGCTTTTCTTTCTGTTTGAGAAAAACTTAACAGCTGGCAGCTCTGCTCCCCTCTTTCTGTGGTGGTCTTGTGAGCGTATGTGTGCACTTACATGTGGAGGGGACAGTGGGGTGCTTGCCCTTCGGGGCGTAGTTAAGGTCCTTTAGAGCACCAAGCTTTTTTTCCCTCTCATTTCACTTTGATTCCTGGAACACTTAACGTAGCACATGCATGAGAAACAACACACACACACACACACACACACACACACACACACACACACACACACACACACAC
>JAVKLF010000033.1:13891903-13911708 GCA_034783495.1 Millerichthys robustus
AATTAACATCAGTCTGTGATTCAGATATTTTTAGGCCAGCAGAGAAGGCCTTGCAGGCCCTGACGGCCCGCCACTGGTGAAAACATATCACCATTTAGTGATATTTCGTCACTTTCCTTGGTGTTTTCCTTTTTTTGCGGCCATTTGCTAACCTAACCCTAACCCTTAAACCTAACCCCCCAAAAATACAAGTAAAACATTAACTCATTTTATTTCTTTAAGTGAAATGAATAATTTTGCAGTGACTAAAGCTAAAAGTCTATTTGACTCCAAGAAACAGTGATTTCAGCATGTTTTAAAGCTGATGAAGCTAGTTATCTTTAACCCCATGATGGTGCAGCTTTTCTTACGTTACAGTCAGCCACTCAGCTGTGGTTTGTAAGAAATTTGGGTCTTCCTTAGTATAAAAAAGTGATAACTAGCTCTGATGCACATTTTTCATTCTTCCTAGAACTGAATAATGTAATATTTGCAGGAAGTTTGAGCAGCAGCAGCAAATCTAAAGTTTCCTGTTTTTATGCAAGTTACACCGACCTTTTCTGGTTATATGATTATTAATGAGTTTGGTTCTTTTGTTAGGCTTTGTTTGTTATACTTATGTATCTGTCTCTTGTTCTATAGCTTGTTCTCACTTTTTCAGTCTCTTTGTTATTCCAACAATTTTGGTGTTTACTTATGAAGTAATGCAATGATCAGAAAGAAGGACAGGCGTGCAGTCATTTTGAAATACAGTCCAATAGCAACAATGAGCCTGCATGGGTTTCAGTATTTTGATGATTTCCCTCCTTTATCCTGATTTCTCTAACCATTGACTGTAAATAGAACCAGAGGCGTCAGAACTTTTTTTAATGTCGTTTTTTTTGCCCTACACTTTTCAGCTCGCCACAAGACAATAACAAACTGGAGCTAGGTAGTTGGAAAGATGTTTCAATAAACACTCAGTTTCTCTGATCTCTGTGATGCTTCTGCATTAACAGTACAAACATACAGATGTGCAGTTCCACACGCTACTCTAAAACGTTCCCCACCTTACTTCAGAGAAAAATCTTGTCACTTTGTTATTCACACTGCATTAACCAACCTCACCTTATCCCCCTTTACCATCATCCTCCCATCCGAGCAAAGCAGTTTACATCCAGAGGTTGAGCAGCAGATGGACAATAAAAGCAGCTTAAAAGGACACACTCCCACAATGTTTATGTTAACGGTTTCTAAGTAGCAATCAAAGTGAAGAGGAAAAGAGAGCCGGTTGTTTTGGTCGCTGGGCAGGTTTGTGTGCAGACATCATCCATCTCTTGCTGTCGCAGCTGAAATGGCCTCATGATATTTAGCAGCAGATGTTTTGTGTGTGCGTGTGTCCACAAGACTAAATCCATGAGGCCTGGTGTTGGCTTTTAAAAACACCACTTGGTGACACAGCTCCTCCAAACAAGTTGTTCAGATCACCAGTTTGGACATAAAGACAGGGAATGTGCACAAGATCAAGGAAAGAAGGCTTCTGTGGTCCATCTTACCAACAAGTGGTGACACACACTCACTTTGCCAAAAGTTATCAATGCAGCAAAAGCAAAATTGGACTAAAGTAAAACTTTACTGGTTTATTTTCCAATTAAAACTAGCATTTCTTTAAAGAAAAAAAAAATCCTGTCGCCCACAGCCTTGCAAGCCAGAACTTTAAACTAAGTTCATCTTTTATTTACAAAATTGTATGGTAACCATTTTAGTGAAACTTTGGAAACATTGTTCTGAGCAATCTTGTAATATGTCTTGCTCAGTGTATGTGTTGTGACCGACTCTCAGCTACTACCACACCAAATATTAGCTGAATATCTGTAAAACTGGTTGAATTATAGCTATTTTGGGTTTTCAAAGGTTTAAACATTTTCCATCAGTCAAGTCCCTGAGAAGCGTTGTTTTAGGATTTTATATCTGTATTTTTCCTCATATATTAAACATGTCATTTTGCTGCTTTGTATTAGGTCGATTCCCACATTTACTGCACACAGAATTTTGTTTGGTCATATTACAAACAAACCCAAGAGTTGCACTTATCAAATCTCGCTGTCACGAAACGTTAAAGACCGTCATTAATTCACACGCAAGGCTTTTCGTTGATTTCAGTAAGAAGAGGCTATCCCCTTCAGATAATGAGCTTTATTGTCTGGAGCATGCAGGTTGCCCATGCCTCTGCTGTGTGATCTCTATAAGCCTGAGAGGAGATAACAGCATGTTGCATGTTACAGGATGAAGCTGCCCTCATCACTCACACATTCAGCTTCCAAAATATCCCCTCGAAGTACCTCTTGTTCACTCTGCACTGATAAAAAGCAATCAAGCACACTTGTAGGTGAAAATTTAAACACGCTATTTACATTTTAGTCATTGTAATAACCCTCATTGTACACTCATGAAATCCCACAAAAAGGGGCATGTGAGGTTTTCAGATGTGGCATCTCCACACTTTATCTCCTGCCTTCATTTTAAAACAAAGATGTTGCACAGATTTAAACAGGCTGGCTTCTTGAGTCTCATCCATCCGTTTATTCCATTCCTCTGATCTCTGATCAGATAGCAGAGGGAACTGGAAATGGGTCCAGGAGTGAAATCTAGACATCCCTCTCCTCACCGACACTCTGCAGCTCCTCCTGGGGGATTAACAGCCTCAGAACAGCAAGGATCTATACATTTTTTTCAGCAAGTTCTGGGGGATTTCCCCACTGGTTTTCCAGAAAATCTCCAGAAAAAAGGTCCTCAGGGAGCATTCTAAAGATGCCAAAACCACCTCAGCTGATTCCAATGGCTGCTCTACTCAGATTTCCTCTTCGAAGACCAAGTTTGTTTGCTTGGATCCATATCTCATGACCAAAAATAAGGGTTGGACAGTATATGGACCAGTATATCAAGAGATGTGCCTCCCATTTCCTTATTTAGCAAGACAGACTACTCAGTTATTACTGTGGACAAAGACCCACTCAGTCTCCTGCTCCACCCTGCATTACTTGTGAACAACACATCCAGGTATTGAACGGTTCTCCTCACTCCAAACCTGTAGGGAGGACTTTACTTCATATCCCAGCTGTTTCACATCTGTCAACTGGTCCAGTGCATGCTGAATGTCATGGCTTGAAGGCTCCATCAGAACCACATCATCTGCAAAAAGACCAGATGTGACAAAGGTTCCTGTTCATGAGCACCACATACAGAATCAGAGACCTGGGGCAACCCTAGTGGAGACTTGCCAGCACTAAGAACGAACCCAACTTTGTGCCAATATTGGAGACCAAGCTCTGGCTTTGGTTATCCAGAGACTAGGTAACCTTTAAGAAACTTCTGCAGGCGTGTGTATGAGGTGCCAAGGTTGATTTTATTAGTGTTGTCAAGAAAACTATCATTTTAGAGATAATTTTTTAACAGCAACAAAATGGCAATCAAAGGTACTGTGTGGTCAAACATTTATACATATATAAAAGATAAAATGAAGGTGCATAACATTTTTTATTCCTGTATTCTCTAAGCCAGCAGTAGTGCAGAGATGAAGTGTGTGGGGGTAAAATTCCTTCCCCTCTTGATCCTTCATCCAGGTAATTGCTGCAAATATTTAACTTCTCAGCTGTCTCATACTAAACTGTGGTTGCAGTGTTAATCTCAATGCAAACTTTGCACATCAGAAAGTTGACATTTGCAGAATTTAACATCTTTTAAAAAAGCAGATGGAAGAAACACCAATTTCTGTGTAAATGCAGGTTTATTGGGGAAGAAAATGTTCCATGATAAACAGAAGAAAGGAAAATCTAATTCACAGTACTTTTCATCTTCAGAACACGGTGCACTGAAACATGTCTTCAAAACCCTGTTATTACTCTGCACACTTGATGCCTCATAAAAATACTCCAAGAAGAAAAGCTAAGAGCATGAGGGGGCATTAGTCATTAGTAATATGATTTAGCTTCCTTTTAATAATTTGATCTAGAATGTCTGCAATTCACAGATATTGAACAGACATCTTATTACAGTTACTAAAGACAGAGTCACCTGACGAATCAGAACTCCCTCCTCCTGAGCACCAAAAACATCTGTAGCTCTGCTGACATCTGCAGCTTTACACTTTAGTTGCAAAACAGAAAAAAAAAACTTATGAAATTTGAGGCCTGAAAATGCAAATCAAAATACTATTGGTCCTGGTTTCGAAGGGAATAAAAGGTAAGGCTGAGTGGAATGAAAATGATAAACTGCTCAATTGGAAACTACGGCAAGGGTCATTTAATGGAGAGGTAGGATAGTTGTCACTGTCAATGTATCAGGTCCTGGGGTGAAATTAACCTCTTACAGTTCTTCTACAAGATAACCAATGGTTTCATAATGACATTTTTACCTAAATATAAAAAAACCCTTCATAGACCAAAGTCAGATTTTCTTGAACCGTATCAGTGGTTACGTCAGGAGCCAAACCATGATTCGAACCAGATTAGGTGTGAAATGGTTTGGCACAGGATTATATTAAACGGGATAAAGAAAAAGCTTCACCTTCACCATTGATGTTTAGATTCCTGCACAACTGTCAGGGTAAATATTGGCCCTATTTTACAAACTGTGTTCCTTCATTTCATGTTAAGTTTTAACAAGGGGACACACTGGAGTGGATTGGTAACATTCACTTAAAAAGACAAAAAAAAAATCTATGTAAAATTTGAACCATGAAGCACTAAATCTGTTCAGCAATCTGAGCAACAAGTGTTTTTAAAAGTAAGACAGTCTTAACATTTCAGCACAACAGTGGTCCCACAAAAAAATCTTCTTTTTGAGTTTCTTTTCTGGGACTTATGCATCCAAATGTGGTTGCTGCAACTTGAGGCATCGATGACAAACTGTATCCTACTCAGATGGGGAAACATAAAAGTGCCTCGTTTGATTAGACAAAATTGATCTTGGAAAGGTTTTAGACCAAAAATCTTACAATGTCATAAAAAACTGAATTGAAAGAACTTCACATAACACTATTAACACTTTTTGTTTTTGTTACTGAAAGAAAATAAAGATGAGATGGATTTATAGACAATGTAAAATTTCTAAAACTAAAATCAGTGAAGTAGAGGAGGATGAAGTTCTTTACGGTAAAGAAAAAAAAATGTTAGTACTTTAGACTAATAACTCCTAATGATTTCATTGTCACTTTTCAAATCATCAACTGTTTAGTTTAGCTACATCCTAACTGTGAAATTGATCTAAAGCTTTAATACATCTATAATCCCGATTTATTTTTACATGAATACGCGTGTCTAAGTTAGCAGCCTGTCAGTGCTGCTGAAAAGTCGCTTCCCTTCCTTTAGTATCTAGAAACAAAAGAAGTGGAAAGAAGAAAATATCTGTATTTAAGTACATTTCCTATGTGAGAAATAAATATACAGCATTCTCATTTGGAGCTTCTCAAAAATTAACTAATTTAATTTTCTTTTATTTTTAGATAGTCGGAAGGGTTTGGCAATAACCTCTGATCTCGGTTTTACTCAATTGACAAAGTTGGAGTACTTTTAGACAAACATATACTTTGTTGTTTTCTTTCCTTTTTGTTTGTGCTGCCAGTGGAGGGATCCTCAATGCAGAGCCACATTACAGGCTCTGGGACTCACGGACCTTGGCCTGCAGGGCATCGCAAGTCTTCTTTGCATCGCCCAGCAGCATCGCAGTGTTGGGCTTGTAGAAGATGGGGTTGTCCACGGCTGCATATCCCACACCCAGAGAGCGTTTCATCACAACCACCTAAAAACAACACTCAGATTATCATCAAGGAATAAGTTCCCTTTAAAAAGAATATGAAGGAAACAATCAGGAACAAAATGATAATCCCAGATTTCTGAGCAGAACTAGAAGAATGATTTGAATTTTATTACTGTCATAACTAAAGGAATCTGGGCCAGAATTTTTAAAAAGACTTGTCTTCAACTTTCTGGCCTTGAGGACTGATCATCTTTTCCTTAAACCAGATGTCTCACCTGCTTGGACTTCCAGACCTCCAGCACTGGCATGCCAGCAATGATGGAGTTGGGGTCTTCCTGGGCAGCAGAGTTCACCGTGTCATTGGCGCCAATCACCAGAACCAGGTCAGTTTCTATGTGTACAAACCACAAAGTTTTAAAAACAAATTTTAAAGCTCATTTAACAAGAAATAACGTGGAAAACGGAAATAGAGATTGAACGTTTCTACTGGCTCTACTGAAAGTAAAAAAAAAACTGTGCTATTCCATTTTTGCAATGCTCATTGGCTCCAAATTCTCTCGAATGAAGACTACACTCACCCGGGAAGTCTTCATTAATTTCTTCCATTTCCAGAACAATATCATACGGGACACCGGCTTCAGCCAACAGCACGTTGAGCTGACCGGGCATACGACCGGCCACTGGATGAATCCCAAACCTGGGCGAAAAGAAGACTGAACGTTTAGTCAACACTTACACAAAACCTTTACTATACCTTATATATAGACATCACGGAGAGCAAGAGACAACATGTCTGGGGTGAATGTGGAGGATTCAAACCAAATAAAGTTAAGAAAATTAGGTGTTAAACAGTTTTTACACACAACTCCAACTGCACCAGAATCCACTAGAATAATTTGTTGAATCTCTATTGTGTAACACATTTCTCAAACTCAATTAGTCAAGTCAGGAAACCTCTCATTCTTCCTACCAATCAAGCTGCCTAAAAAACACGAGCGACAAACTTTTAAAAATAGACAATCTTGTCTTTCCAAACTTGAGTTTTGTGTGTAAAATCGAACAAAGACATTAAAGCTGCTGGTTAACTAAGATAAAAAAGAACACAATTACACAGATCGTTGGATGTAAGAGAATAAATTAGGAAATAAGACAAAACAAAAAAAGACAAATCAGGGCAAAGAAATGTTTTCCTTTTTTCCCTCCCTCTGACCACCCACTTTCCTCTAATCAAGCACAAATGCTCTACAGAGCAGCAGCTGCACCAGCCAGGATCAAACAACAGAGACAGAAAAATTGCGCAAGGTTCAAACGTACCTTGTTTCTTTCCTCTATAGCCTGTTTATACATTCATTCATGTCCAATGAGTTAAAGCATCTGTCCTAATTAACAGTTCATTTACAAATTTATCTCTACGTATTCATCTGCATAAAACACTTTAAAATTTGTTTCTAAGTCTGAACATTATGTCTGCAGGAATTTGAAATAAATTATGTAAAATTGAAGCAATCACATCCTTACCTGACTTTCTTGCCAGCCTCTGAGAGCATCTTTACTAACTCAGCAATAGGATACTGGGCCTTTGCAGCACAAAGTCCATAACCTGAAAAACATTTTAAAATGGCAACAAATGAAGTCTTTGCATCTTTTGCTACAGTTTATACAAAAAAAATAATCTTACAACAAAGAGGGACTCATGTCAACACATACAAACATCAGAATTCAATAATCTTCGACTTGAACTCCAAGTTAAAACAAGATGTGCCCAAAGTCTAAACTCATCAAAGACGAGTTTAATCAGATCCAATGAAATCCTGAAGATTTCCAGCAATTCTCCAGAGGGCCTGCATGTGACAATTTTCAACCATGACCAACAAGTGTCTGTCCTAAAAACAACTGACAGTTGGTACTAAAGCTGAAAAAAGTTCAAATATATAAAAGTATCTGCCAAGTTTTAAGAATTTTTACAGTGATGTGTGGAAAAACAGCTGTCAGCTGTTCAATATAACCATCATTCAACTCAATTTGTCTCTGCAACTCAAATAATGCTCCCGAGTGTCTTCAACCATCAGATCAACAAAAACAATATATTTATAGTAAAAATTCAGCCAAATAATATATGTTTAAATTGCTTTCATATTTAGTGATGCTCGTGTACTGTTTTTTTTTATCCTACACACAAACGTGTAAAGTGGTTCACTGAGGTTTACAAGCCTTGTCACAACAAGCAGTCAGAAAGATTTTTACAACACGCCAATTAAAGTGATGTGGCTGAGCTGAGCAAAATAAACGGAGAAAAAAAAAAGAAAAGAAAATAACAGCGCTTTCCAAAAAATACAGTCTGTTGTTCAGCAAAACTAAAGATTTTCACTTTCTGTTCCCCACTTGTCGCACTTTTTTATACAACTTGTGCTGCCAATATTTTCACACAAGTTTTCCCATGTAAGAAAAAACACAGTGCCAGCGCATGCAGACACGGTCCAGACAAAACACTTCTGTTTATCAAGCGGAGTCCTAACTGTTAACACAGATGTCAATCAGGCCATGTGACTGTGATGACTCCAATTTGGGGAAAAAATGAAAACAAATGCAGTGACTAAAAGCTGGCGCAGCGTAACGGTGTTAGACTATTACACATTATCATAACACAGGAAAGTGTCAGATGAAACTGCATTTTTTCCCCTGTAGTTTTACTATTATGTAACTGACTAAAATATCACTCACATGCTAGGACTGCTTTTAAATGTTTCATGTAAAAGTCAATTTCAGATGCACATAAAAAATTCTCTTAACACTCTGCTGTGGCCAGAACTGGTGTGATGCCAAAACTGTACAAGTGCATGCTCAGAGGCTTTGTTACCCTCTAATTGGTCTTTTCTAAAAGCAATTCAGGAAATTACTTTTATTTGTTGCAGAGAGAGAAAAAAAAAGTCTATATCCTAACCAACACTGAATGCCTCATTTCATTTTCACTGGACCACGTGAACTATTTAGCATTTCTTGTAAATTGCAGTGATTTCCTCTAAAGATTTAGGTTTTGTAAATTAGAACTCAGCTCCGTGACTGGAATCCTACATTTGCAAGCTGGATGTTTTCTGTTTGTTTACATTCACCCACGTGAGCAAAACAACTCTTTTGGTTTTATCACAATTGACTGAGGAAAGAGCTGTAACGTTCCTAGGCCACCCCAACGGCTCACGTACAGCAGCCAATTCAAGGACAACCCTAATTGTAAAAGGCTCTTACATGCTCGTCGTCAAGTCAGACAGTGAAAGAGTGTGAAACCAAGAAAACCATTTACAAAGGTTGAACTCCATACTTCAACTCAGAAAATGGAACACGTCACTTCAGAGCAAAGTGTATGAGTTGACAACAAACCCTGCGTACCCCCATTTTATCCGATTTCTCCTTGACCTTGCATAGATCTGCTCCACTGAAGAATGTCTGTTTAACCGTTACTGCCGACCACACAGAAACGAGGCAAATGTATTTTCCTGTGTGTTCACATTCTGCTGTGACTTGACAATTATTGAGATGTAACAAGAACATCTTAAATAAACAGAACATGAACTTTGTTGATGCTGGGGGGAGGGGGAAGCGACCAAGTAAAATAGTTTTTCACTTATGTAACAGACCTGTGTGTGTTTTATGTTCTACCTGGAGTGATAATTATGTTTTGAGCTTCTTTAATCATATCAACGGTCTGCTCCACATTGACCTCTGTGTGCGTCCCTGTGATCTCCATGGGCTTTCCTGTACCAGTGGAAGATGTACCGTAACCTCCCAGGATCACATTGGCCAGCGAACGATTCATGGCCTGAAAGGGAGGAAAATATATATTTTTAATTATTGTAATAACCATTATTTATAAGTGTGTACAAAAAGATCTGCACAGTACATCAATAGATGAATTGCACATTTTTACTAAAATAGTAATCCCTCCTGGTGGACAGGAGAGGAACAACAGTGGTTAACTGTAGTAAACCTCAAAATTCATCAATACAGTAGAGTTCTCTGCTTACCACACACATAATGTACGACAGAATGGCTCCAGATGACCCGATGAGAGCGCCGACAATGGTGAGCAGGTTGTTATTTAGCAGGAAGCCCTCGGCACACAGAGCCCAGCCTGAGTAACTGTTAAGCACCGTGATGACCACGGGCATGTCAGCGCCTCCGATAGCTGCTGTCAAAGTTACACCCTGCAGGAGAAACCATGACGGTTCAATATTATCAAATAATGTTCAACCAGATCTCTAAAAGTTTCAGGTAAAGTGTGGTTGTGTAACACTGTCCAGCCCATAGAGGCTAGCAAACACAGGAACAAAAACTCTGACATTGAAACAAGAACTGACTCATCTCACACTGCACATTACTGTAATAACTTTGACAGCCGTGTTTACAAAAAGATTTAAAAGCATCACAAACTGAACAACTAAAACCTACTGCCTTAGTCATGCATCATTTCTGTTTAACTTTATCTTAAAAAAGGAATTCAGCTTAAAAAGAAGAAACATTTTCTAAATTAGATTCACGTGCCTTTTATCCCTTTATCATTTATACAGGTTTTGTTTAACAAGAGCCAACTGCAGTTACCACAGCAGCATCAATATTTCATTTATCTCAGCCCAAACATCATAGTTGATTCTTACTGACTGCTCAGCAAGTCTATTTTCAGGAAGTTGAGTAAGTCTATAAACACATGCACATGTAAGGTAGATGATTAATAATACTTTGAATTACTGATTAGAGGCAAGTTGCATAAAAAAGAAACTGAAATAATAATCTGGTTTCTCCTGAAATGCATCAATATCTTATTTTTGCTTTGGCTAATATCTCTTCTGATTTCCTCAGCATTACATGTAAAGATAAAAAACTAAGTTGAAATTGCTTTTAATTGTCTTGTACTTTTTATGCTAATGTCTATTGACAACTTGAGCAACTTCACAAAGAATTTCCAATACAACCTATATGACTTTATAATGATGTAGACCTCAGCAGAGCACATCAAACCAGCCTGCCAATAACTGTCAGCTCACTGATTTACCCAGAAGCTTTGGTCAGCCATTGTTTCCTGTTACTTGACAATTATTTAAAAAGCCTTCTGTAATTTTTTATATCATAATTTGTCTCCAGCATGCTTTCCTCTTTAATTCTTTAAAATCCTTTTCCTTTCCTGGAGTTTAATGATGTTTTTAAAAGCATTTTTACATGTTTAGTTTGTCAGCACGGAAGAACGTTTCAATCTGAAATACTTACGCACTAATATTTTATTTTAAAATGTGTCATACGGAGGGCAACAACAGGCTTGAGAAGTGCAGACATGTAGCATACCATGACAGCAGAAAGGGCAGAAACTGATCCGAGACAGGTCATGCCTGTGGTGTAACTTGGATCCAACATGTAGGGAATCATCCCACCGACACAAGCTGCCATGAGACTGGCGTTGAGAGCATGACGAGCAGGGAGCATCAGAGGGGCACTGTTCAGAAGACCTGCAGAAATAGAAAAAGGCAGGAAGTAAGGGGTGGTGAAAAAGTGAATATTAATATAGTTTAAGAATAGGTATAAAAAAAACTACTAAATAACTTTGTGATGAAAGTGCTTTTCTCACCTTGCAGTTTACCGTATGCCACCAAAGAGCCACTGAAAGTAATTCCACCAATGTACGTGCCCAGGTAGGCAACGATCTTGGTAAGGTTGGCTGCAGGGTCCGTAGCAAAGTGAGGGTACTCGATCATATATTCGGCCACACAGGTGAGTACTGCAGCCAATCCGACCAGGCTGTGGAATGCAGCCACAAGCTGAGGCAAGTCCGTGATCTCAATTTTCTTAGCGATGGTCAAGCCTGCAGATAGGGAAAAAAGATGAATATAGAAAAGTGCAGCACACAAAAACCACACAAAGCACAAGCACGTGCACGCTACACTCCAGAAGACACTCCACAAGACTGCTGGGAAGTGGGCATTTGAAGAGCCAGGTGCTGCTGATGAGACCTACCTGGGGAATTTCCAGGTTTTCCTGTTGCTCTACAATGTGCCTGCATGTGTGTGCATGTGCACGTGTCCTACAGGAAGCCTTTCAACAATGCTGTATCCGGAAAACAGCATTGTCTGTGTGGATAGTTTAGTCTGGTTTTCTGATTTTTAAGGGGAACAATTAGCATATAAATGATCAAACTGTTCTGAAACAGAGAGAAGGTGAGTAATACCCGATGCTGACCAGTCTGACAAACCTCCTGTGTCTGGTGAGTGTTAGTCATGCTGTGTTTGAAGTAAACATCACAAACTCTCAGCACACCTGCTTCTTTTTCTAGCTGAGCTTTGAATACAAGCATACATAAAACACAAAACCCACATCCATTTGCTGCAGCACTATTCAGAGTTACTCTGAAAGTTTCCTAATTGTACTCTTAATTTAAATGCACACAAACTCACCGGCACTACCACCTACAGCCATGGCTGCGCTCATTTGTGCCAGAAGCTCAGGGCTGGGTTGGAGAGCACCCAAAGTGGCAGCCATGCCCCCTGCGACACCAATCATACCCAGAGTATTTCCCAACCGAGCGGTCTTCTGGTTGGAAAGACCAGCAAGGGCGCCGACACAGCACAGACCTGAGCCCAAGTACATCATCTGTTGAGAAAATAAAAAACAAGAGGAGGATAAAAATTGTGGGTGCGAAAAAAAAGGCAAATCTGATTTTAGTTGGACAGTCCTGCACAACATCTGAACAAATACAGAAAATACTAGGAGATCTGAAAGACTTGCACTGTCATGCTGTTTATTCCCAATTCTGTGGGACAAAAAAAGACACAATTACTCTCTAAACTGAAACCAAGAACATCCACAACTTGTTGCACCTGTTCAATGTTGTATCCAGAATGCAGAGCAGCAGCATAGCCTCCAACAAAGACCCCAGCAGGAAGGAGGTAGAGGTAGTTGTACTCAGGAGGGTCAGTGGGACGTTTAAACATGTCCAACATTTTCTGGGTTACCAGAAAACCACCTGCACAAAATACAGGGGAAAAAAATTTGTTTTTACACATTTAATAAATGAGGTTTAAAACCTGTTATCAAAAATAATGACAACAGGAAAAAAATGTTTACATTAAGCTCAAGACAAAATAAAGTGTAGAGGCAAGCAGTCAAGGCAATAAAACTAGGTCAACAGGTGTTGCAAAGTCAACAGCTAGAAGTTTTTTGCCAAGTCCAATATAACCAATGTCAGGAATTTAATGAGTCTATTTTATGTCAGTATAAATATTTCAAATAGAAAACCTCAGAAGTGTCAACCTGGGACCAGACAGTGTCTCACTGCTTTACAGGAAAATCTCACATTACCATTTTCCCCTTTGGCATGATGGTAACCACGTGAACACACATGCACCCTCACATATGAGGGTGAATCAGAGGTTAGCGCTGGGATTTTTTTCCAGTACATGTAATTTAAGCCAAAGAATGTCCAAGTTAATACACAGAATAACAATTTAGATACTATTTTTGCAGACAGGTCTAAGTCAATATATTAAACATGAAGAAAGTTGGTTTTATTTAAACACACAGTATCAGTATTCACCTATTTATCTTAGCTTTTTTATATTTAAACCTCCAAACCACAGTTAGCCCATGTAATAATACTGAACAGACCTCTTAAAAGTTTTTAACTTTTAGAAAAGGTTCCTGCATTTAAAATTCAGCCAGAGATAACTATAGAATGCCAACATTAAAGAAATATTTGGACATTCACATTAAGCAGGTCTTATTTATAAATATTTATTCCTGTTTAATGTCTTATAATTCATTACAAAATTAGGGCTCTCAAGAATACCATTTGTTGTGAAAAAATTCGACAACATCTCGTTTTGGCAGGAATTATAATTTAAATTATGGCAGAAAATCTGAAATATGTGGCTTGAATTTGGGTAAGCAGTGAAAGTCTATGAAGGCTAAGTCATTTTAGCATTAGTTTGGTATTGATTGATTGAATTTAAGGGAATTTTAATAGAATTAGAAGTTTCAAAAGTAATCCCACAGCTCTTATGTTTTAAACAAACAGACTGAACAGGTCTTTTATGACAGTCAACTGTTCATTTACTATTGTCAGGCTCTCCCCAACTCCCAGCTGTGAGCTAATAGGAGAAATTCAAGCCTGCATGAACACAGAGTTTCCCAGGACTATTAGATAGTGATGAGTATTTTAATGACTTTGGCAATAAGAATTATTAGAGTACAAACGCCCCCCCCTCCCAAAAAAAAAACAAAAAACTGGATGTGTGGTCCATGCCAAAATCACTAATTCGGGCCTGAGCAAATGGGTACAAAGGGAAGCTGCAAAACTTGTGTTGAAACATTGTTTTTGTAGACTCAATACAAAATAACTCAATCATCAGCCTAAGTGGAATTTTTTTATTGGCTTGAGGTTGTTGTAACTGGCAGGGATCATTGTGAGGTGCCTATGTTCAGTTGACTCACCAGCGATGTTGACTGAAGAGATGAAGGCAGCGAGCACAGCCAGTGTCTGCGCAGTATTAGTTGGCAAGTAGCCGCCTCCCATCAGGGACAGACCACCCACAGCTGTCAGACCTGCAGATAACAGATATGTCAATGTTAATGGCAATTTCAATTAAATATTACAGAAAAACATTGGTGAAAGGGAGAAATACCAACAAGAACTTTAAACAATAAATCCATCGTTGTGGTTAATATTCATTCGACTTGTTTATCGGCCCCTCCTACAGACTTTGTTGTCAGAATCCAGTTTGCCTGCAGGTAAAGATTCTCAGTCATCCAGGTCATGACCTATTCAAAAAAGGTTAAAATAAACAAAAACAACTGGACTTCTGAAGTTCTCTCAATTCTCAATACTCCATACATTTTGAATTGAGAAGGCTTTGTGGACGAGAAGCGAAGCGTCTTCATAGAAGACTTCAACAGAAGTCCAGTTGTTTTAGGTTTATTTTTAACCTTTTTTTGGACCTGCCAGACTGTAAAAAAAAAAGAAAAAATACAGGAAGATATAGCATTAAAACGGCAAAGGAGAGAGTTGTGTGTGTGTTTTAACCACCAAGTGGTACAGGTAACCTTGATAACATAATTTCTGTAATGATTTACAGGCAGTAAGATGCAACACGGACAGCCTGGGCTCACACAACATGCACACAATTTAGAGTGACTAACAGGTGTGTGTTTGTGTTGGAAATCTACACTGCTAAATTAGACTTTTGTTTGAAGAAAAATAAAATGTAATTTTGACTCATTTTCGCTGCCAAAAAACAGCTTTAGAATCAGGTTTGTTTATCAACTTTTATGCAGAGTGTCAAACGTTGCCAAACTTAATTTCTCTACTTTTATTATACAATTACAAGCACATTTAAAATCTGTAACAAAATCAAAATGATGATCACAGCAGGGAACAACAAAGTAATGTAAAAGGAGACAATCTGACAGAATCACGTTTTATGCATGCACAGATTTTCAGATTCAGCAGGGTTTTTTTTTTTATATGAAACTAAATTGAAAAGTTCAAACCTCAGCCAAAACCAAACCAACAAAACCAACATAATATTTTACCCATATCTGATACATGCAAGAATACAGAATGATAACCTGTAGAATCAGATGGGCAAAAAATGAAATGTTTGACATATCCACTGTAATAACTACCTGAGATGGCATTGGTGACAGACATGAGCGGTGAGTGCAGAGCAGGAGTGACTCCCCACACTGTGTGGTATCCCACAATACCGGCAAGACCAAAGGTGGTGACAATCTGAGTGAAGGCGGCGTTAGGAGCAGCCAAGCCCAGACTCAGCAGGGTGCCAATACCTGGTACAAAGAGAGGGAAGACAGAATATCAGAACAAATGAGATCATTAGAACGATCCATGTAGCATATTTAAGAGACCATTATCAAAAGTCATGTCCACTGGTGACTGCCATACTTGGATCTAAAAGTTAACCAAAGATATTTTGCTTCACATAAGTTACAACTTAAAATTGGTCCCATACAGTGACTAAAATATTCAAGCTTTCCTTTTTTTTTTACTAAATATAAATACAATGCAAGATTAGGTGACATGTTATTTCTTTGAACACTTGTATAATAATAGCATGACAACTTTTCTGTGTGGAGTTTGCATGTTCCTAATGTTTGCATGCATTTTCTCTGGGTACTCTTATTTCCTCCCACAGCCCAAAAACATGCGTGTTAGACTGCCTTCAGGCACAGGCCTCCCTTGCAAAAGAGATCTGTGATCTCAATGGGATATGCCTGGTTAAATAAAGGTTAATAAATAATAATGGGACGGAAAAGACATAACAGAGAAATTTATTTTTTTTATTATACAAATATTTTGGGTAATAATTTAAAATGAATAAAATACACTTCAGGACAGATAGCCCATGTTGTATTTAGAAGATTTCCAAATTTTGAATCATTACCTGATTATATCACATAACAGACATATGACCACTCATGTTCAGACAACTATATATAATATTCAAAAAGCACGTTATGTGATTCCTATTAAAAATGCAGTAAACTTTCTTTAGAAAGGGAAAGGACAAATTTTCCATCCATGGTAGTCATCTTAAAATCATTTAAAAAGCTACAAAACATTACAGGTCATGAAACCAAAGTTGTTTAGAAAAGTAAATCGGTAGCTGTGAGATGGGACAATGTAGGTGAATGTGTGAACCACATTAGACTAAATGTGGAGTATCATGTAGCGCTGTGAAGAGCCCCCACCACACTTCAAACAAACAGCATGAAACCATTTTTACACTGTGCACTTCCTGACACTTACAGGGTGCCTGTATGTGTGTGCGCACTTGCAATGTGCTTGTCACTTCTCATCTCCTGCACACAATCCAGCAGTTACTTAAAAAGCAGCTTGTTAACCCATCCTTCACCCGAAAGCAGACCTCAAACTTCCTAAAAACCTGCAGCTGACTCAAAAACGAATGAGTCATCTTTAAATTTATACTTTCCTCTGGCGTGGCTTCTCTGAAACTGGGAGAATAAATATATTTCACAATCATTTGTGACTTCTAACCTCCAGTGTAAACGCCAGCAGAGGTGAGTGTAGCCCTGAAAGGTGAAATCTGTGATGCCTTTTCTGCCTCCAGTTCTTGGACAGTCTTGGTTTTAGGAGGAGCTGCGGTGGGCACGTTGTTGGGCTGGGGAGCAGGGAAAAGGTTCTTCCCATTCTAGAGGTGAAGATCAAAAAAAGAATTGCAACATTAAAATACAAAAAATATAAAGAGTTCAATTAAAAGCAAATGGGGCTTTCTGAGGCAATCATGCACATTAGCAACCAACATCTTTTAGACCCGCACTGGACAAAGTGGTGAATATTAAATCATAAAGAACGTTCCAATCTGATTTTAAGGATCAAATCAGTGTCCCAATGAGGGTATTTTTTGACTGACATGTAGTCATGTACTCAACTTTTATATTATATTATTTTAGTCACTGTTTCTGCTGCAGAGAATGAGAACAGTAGTTTGTAACCCTACAGTGACATCTAGTGACAAAGGCAGGTCACTATACTATTCTGAATAATTTTCATATGTGTGTTCTGGACTTCCTCCTAAGCTCTAACCTATGTAAAATATTGTCAAAAACATACGTGTTTATACCTGCATGACAACAGATCCTCTGACAACATGATCCATGGTCCCATAGTCAAATGCATCCTTGACGTCGAGGAAAAAGTTCTCCTTGTCTGGGCTGATTGCCCGCAGCAACTTAGTGATGTTGTTGGAGTACAGAGTACTGGACTGAGTTGGTAAACGGCTGGGGATGTCTGTGTAGCCAATGTGGGTTACTCCCTAATAAGAAATATGTTTAAATAAATATGTGAAGTATTAACAAAAACTATAATGGATGCATGAACTCCTTTCTGGAATTTATCTGAATATGTTTGAAGAGAATGTACACAAACCTTGTATACTGACAGTTCTCCTGGAACTGTGGTCTCGATGTTTCCACCAGCCTCAGCAGCCAAGTCTACCACCACGGAACCATCCTTCATGCTCTCTACCATAGGTTTGGTGATTAGGATGGGTGCCCGCCTACCTGAAATGTTTATATTACAAGAAAACATGACAGCATTATGGATAAAATGAAAAATCTTATTTTAAAATCCTTTAATTACCTTGAAGGTTCAAAATAAAACTGAAGACCTGCATGTGTTTCTGCAATAGAACATACCAGGGATAAGAGCAGTACTGATGACAATGTCCACTTCTTCACACTGTTTGGCAAACAGCTTCATCTCTGCCTCTATAAACTCCTTGGACATTTCCTTGGCGTAGCCTCCCTGACCTTCTCCTGACTCCTTTATATTCACCTCCAGTGGCTCTGCACCAAGAGATTTGAATTGCTCCAAAGCTGCAGCTCTAAGAGAGAGAAAATGTGCTGTAAAATATTTTTTCATTGTCTGATATAAAAGATCTGAACATAAACATGCAAATTTGTGTTGCATGTGATTAAATGTTAAATAATTAGCCAAAAGACTCATCTTGAATAAATTTGTTTGTTTACATATTCAAGTATTTTCATTCTGTTGTTTAATATAACCAAAATGTTAAAAACATTTTATGATGGGGCACTTATTCTTGAAAGACACAAACTTACACAGCCCATCACTTCATTCAAAGTCAGCTCAATGAGCAGTATATATCTGTACTTCTATGTGAATACAACCTTTTCACCACAGTGATATAAACTAAAAAAAATGACAAACAAACCTGGTATCAAATCCTCTGACGATGGCTCCCATGGCCCTGGCAGTACCAGCTGCTGCCAGACCGGCTACACCGCCTCCAATAATCAGCACCTGTTCACAAACATGTAAAGGAAAACAGCTAGAAGCAGAAATGCAACATGCTTACAATCATGACAACAATAAGCAGGTTCACAGGACAAATGTTCAAACAAAACTACATGTACACTCATTTTACACACCTTAGCAGGAGGAACTTTGCCAGCTGCTGTGATCTGTCCAGTGAAGAATCGGCCAAAATTGTTAGCTGCCAGAACTACTGACTTGTACCTGAGTAAAAAAATATTTAAAAAATAATTAGCAGCTGCTTATAAATACAGGCTGTCAATATGACAAGTATTAAAAATAATACAAGAGCAAACTTGTAGACCAGACCAGAAATAAAGTTATTTTGTACATACCCTGCAATGTTTGCCATGGAGCTCAGTGCATCAAAACCCTGGGCGATGGTAACTCTGGGAACCTGGTCCATTGCCAGAACTGTGGCTTTTTTCTGAGATAGCATGTCCATCAGCTCAGGGTTCTGAGCTGGGTAGATGAAACTGAGTAAAGTTCCTGCTTCCTTCATCATCTCAACCTCATGAACACCCAAGGCTGGGTTAAATGTGGGAGCACGGACCTAGAGTCAGACAAATCCAGTGAAGATAAACACAAAGATGGGCTATTAATATTGTGTATACAGATACTAAAACCATTTCCTATAAAACCTATATAATTTTAAAGTTCAATTTTATCGCTCACTGAGCCATAAATCTAGACAGCTTTTACAGCAGTCTCAAATGAAAAGAAAAAGAAAAACAATAAAAACACCTTTATTAACAGGCATCAGATGCTTTGAAACCTACTTTAACCAACAGATCAGAAGACAGCACATCTTCTATGCCTTTAATTGTTGCACCCGCCTGAGTGTACATCTCATCGGGGAACTTTGAAGACTCTCCAGCTCCGGACTCCACGACAACATTGAATCCCTGTTTGATGAGAGCCTGAACACCAGCTGGAGACAGCGCCACACGACGCTCATTCTGAAAAATTTCTTTGGGAACTCCAACTGTGAGTTGCTTGTATGGGATTCCTGGCAAGGCAAGAAACAAACAACAAACATAAGATATGTGACTAACTGTTTTTTCTCACATTTAATGAACAACTGATTATAAACCTCACATGAACATTTAACATCCACACAGTCTAAGTCTTTACTGTTTACAGTTGTGGTCAAAAGTGTACATACACTTGTAAAAAACATAATGTCATGGCTGTCTTGAGCTTCCAATAAGTTCTACAACTCTTATTTTTCTGTGATAGA
>JAVKLF010000033.1:13931337-13944478 GCA_034783495.1 Millerichthys robustus
CACACACACACACACACACACACACACACACACACACACACACACACACACACACACACACACACACACACACTACGGGTGGAGGAAGTGGTCAGTTGCAGACAAATGCTTATGTCACAGCCAGAGCTGGAGTTTACGTCCACCCACAAACACAGAGTCATACAGTTGGTGTTTCTCTCAGTGTGTCTCGGCTCCTCAGAGCAGTTCTCTCTTCGACAGCGACAGACACAACAAAAACACTTCTCCTCTGTATCCAATAACTTAACTCAAATTGGACTGTTGTTGCAACGATGGTGAGTACAACTTCAACTTAAACTCTTCAGAATAATCATCTTTTGATGGTGGGTTTATATGACAGGATGAGTGGTTATTTCTTTACGGTTATTTTTTTAAATTTTGTAACAACTTTATAAAGAGAACATTTACTTTAGTACAAACTGTTTGGACATAAGTTTTTGTTTACTTAAGTTACAACATTATAGTCAGATTAGAAAGGTTTTCATATTAAAAAGTACATTCTAATTTTCAACATAAAACAGAGAGTTAAGCATTTCGACTTTATTCTAAATTTGCAAAATTTTGTTACGTTTCTCCACACATACGGTTTTAAAAAAGAATAACTCACGATTAAAGTTGCACTTCTGGCTTTTGAGTCAACAGCATGAGCACTGCTTCTTTGTTTTTCATGTTTTATCTCTGAAACTAGAAACCACAGTTCCTGTGTGTTTTATACAGAGGATTTCACTTAGTTTATTTTACTTTAGACACAAGCATATTTAAGGCTTGCACTGACATGACCTTTTCCTTTATTTCTGGAGAAACACAGTGAATGTCCAAAAGAGGTTACATATGGTAATCTGAATTTACAGCAGAATACTGCAGCTTGCACTACTTCCTATAATGAATACTCAGCTAAAGTACACATTTAACTGAACAGGTTAAAGAGATTTTCTGGTTATTTTTGAAGTGTCAAAACGTTACTAATAATTAGTACCTTATCAGTTGTGACATCAGTCAAAGAGCAGAGTATGAAGAAAATGGCAGAAGATTTCCTCCAAGCTAGGCTAATGATTAGCTAAATAAGGGCCTGTTTTACATTGTTTTAATGGCTTTAAAACAAAGTGTCACACCAGTGTGAAAGAATACCTTAACTAATATTCAACATTTACACTTTTGCATGACACCTTCTGTTTCGTTTGACATTGTTTTTGCAAACAAACAAACATCTGCGTTACTCCTGAGTTTGCTCAGCACCTTGACCTGACCTTGGTGCTGAGACTGAGGAACACATCAGTCTGCTGGGAACTAATTAACCAAAGTAACACGTTCATTGTTCAATTAAGAAAAGAGCAACAAACTAAACAACCATTGTCATGTATACAGAGGTGTCCAACCGACTCACATTTGCTACTCAGTTAGAATTATAGATACTAGGGTTTAAAAAGACCTCTTCAGAAATTGACGTATGAACTCAAGGTTTTTACTCAAATAAAAGTGTAAACTCTACTGGTTTTTAAACTACTTAAAGTATAATAGTAAAAGTACAGTAAGGATGAAAAAAATCATTGGGGACAAAAGCTCAGGCCACTCAGAGGCCTGTAGTGCGTAACCCCACTTGACTGTTTCAGCTACAAACATCCCTCTGTCACAATCATCTTCATACATACGTCTGCTGTGTCCTGGAATGTGACAGGATTTGTGTCATTGGCAGAAGTGATGGATCACAGGTAATAGACTATTCTTTCAAAACAGCCTATATATTTATCCTTCTCATCCAACCAGACAAATGATGACGCGATGACCTGAACAGTGTCAAGCTGGAATGAAAATAACTTGAAATGACTCAGGAGTAACAAGGCTATCTTTAAGGTGTAACAAGTTGAAGTAAAAAGTTGGCTGAAAAAGAATTACTCCAGTTGAGAATAGATACCAAAAATTTCTACTAAAGTAAAGTAAATAAGTATTTGTACTACCTCTGCATGTATATTAGGAAATGTAGCTTTTTTTACACCATTGTGACTTTATATATAAATAGAAATAACTGCTTTTTAAGCCTGAGAAGCAAGATAAAAACAGCCTCTTGTTTAGCTATCAGCCTAGCAAACCAGACCTCTAACCTTTTCTCCATACTCCATGTTCTGCGACTAATGTCATGGATTATAAGGTATGATAACTGACAGGACATTTATTCAAAAAATGACCAGATTATCCCTTTAAATATAGATTATTCTGACAGCAGTTTGTATATCTTTGTCATACAAACTATTGAAGAGCTTGTGCACAGCTGGCCTGCTGCAACATCAGTGGGTGTTTCCAGTATGTCTTAAACTTTGCAGGTTTTTACAAGACTGTGCCGAGCACACATTTAATGAAACAGCTGCTGCAACAGTTTGGCACAGAATAAATTAAGCAATTTATAGCTGTCAGTGGTTGAGAAACAGAAGTAAGAAGTGGGAACTTTTCTCTCGCGATCACATTTCAGGCCTTTGTCTTGAGGCACGTTGTCCGGTCAGTTCTGTAAGACGTTACTGGTAGTGATGTAAAAAGGATATTTCCCCCTTTAACATTAAAAATAGCACACACAAAAAAAGCCTCATTTGACTAGGTTTTCTTAGGCTTGTAAAACAGGGAAGGCAGCCATGTTAGTATAAATACATCACGGTGGCCAAAAAAGATGTCAGAACTAATCAAACTAAATCTCAACATAACATTCAGATTACAGTCTTAAACTGACTGAGCTGCATTACAATTTGTTGTATTACAACAAAACAAAAAGTATGGATACTATAAACAGTTTTTCTTTGTAATAATGTAGTAGGCAATATATTATCTGGTTTTGACGTTATAATATATCAGACTTAACAAGAAGAATCACATTTATGGGATTATATTTGAGATGAGAAACACTTGGGCACTGCGATGAAGGACCATTCTATTTGTTTTTAAACTGAAGTACTTGATAATTTATGTTTTTAATGATAGTTTTTTCCAAAAGCCTCAAACACACAATCTTTCACTAAAGAGAGAAAAAAAAAATTATCTATTTTGCTTTACAGAAATAAAAGCGTTTGCCAGTGAGAATACAAATAATATGAAGAGTTAGATAATAGCAAATATTTCAGCTGATGTTTTAATAATTTAAGTAAAAATCTATTCTGAATTGAATGGAAAATGATATGAACACTATTCAATTTTTTTAAATTTACCTTTGGTATGTTAATGCACTCTTTCTGTTAGCTTGAATTTTCCACACTTTTTGTGTCATGTGGCAGGTAAAGTAGCAATTCTTATCTCTAGTTCCTGATAAATTATCTGTGGCTCCAGCCAAACCAGCTCCCTTAAAATAGGTGTGGCAGCTGGTTGGCCGGTTTATTTACAATCCGTAAATGACACAGCTGTGGAACTGGTATTGCACCTGTCCAGAGTTTAGAAGTGATTAATGACACTGCTGCTGACAACCTATCCAGGCTTTTAACTGCTTATACATTCATGTTGTTGTCTAAAAAAAAAAAAGAAAAGAACTTCTTTTGCTGCTACCAGCAGTAAAATATTTGTACTGGTTAGTCAGCAGATAGCGTTTTTCTTCAGTTTTAGGAATCTGTCTGACATTTTGACGCTTTTTATAAGAAAACTCCATTCAGAATTATTTTTCATCTTGATTATTAACAAATTTAAATTCTTGTTTAATAATTTTATTTTAGTATCAGGGTTTTGTGTAGGTTACATAACATTTTTTAATTATGCAGACACATGGCTCCTTGTTTTGACAGACTCTGTTCCTCTTGACATCACAATTAGAAAATGTTAGAAAAGTCAAAGCTTTATCACCCTGGTATATAACTTCTAGTTTTTTTTGGTTTAAAAGTGTAGTTTTTAATATTTCCAATCAAACATTAATGAGTACCGTGTACTTTGTTTTTAGATAGTAATAGAAAGGAGCCCCTGGATGTGAGAGAATGTGACATATCACACTGCAGTGGCTGCTGATTTACATTTCCCTTTGTGTTTTGTTTTTGACATTAGAACATATTTAAACCATATGTGTGGTTAGAATTCAAACTTTTTGTCTGATGGTGCATGATGGTGTTTTGAATGTTGTGAAATTGGAAACAAGGGAAAGAAAGGAGTTGATGTGAAACGTAACAAATGAGAAAGTAAGAATTTAATTGATCAATTCAATAGTTTAGAATGAGTACAGCTGATGCAATGAGGACAACATAGGGGTTTTTTTTTTTATCAACTTTGCAACTTTCTGTTCCCATTTAAACATAGTTTGGGTTAATTGTGTGTGTGTACATGTTTTTTATTCCCCTTTTTCTTTGCCCATCAGTTCTAGTTTTGTCTGAAGATATAGCAAAGCCAAATTATATCTAAACTATCTGTTTGTTAACATGTCTCTTAAAGAGAGAATTAAAGATATTACAGACTGAGAACAACACATTTACTGCTGAACTCATAAAAGCTTGTCTTTCCTGAATTCCGCATTCATAGATAAAATTAACATGCCAAAGTTTTAAACAAAGATCTTATGTGATTTGTTAGAGCTAGGATGTGTTGGGCTAACTTTCAGCTCTTATCACACTAAATTTGAGCTTAATAATTGTAAACTGACTGAATTATAGCCATTTTGTGTTTTGCTACGGTTAATTAGCCAAAGTGGTTTTCATTGGGTTGACTTCAAAAGTTAATCAGGTAAATGTACATCCAAATACTACATTGTGAGAGTTTCATTAAAACCAAACTTTATAAGAAATTTTGCTAATAAACATCCTAGGCATATAAACTTAATATATTAGGCATATAAGACTTAATAGTCATTGGGGCAAGCACATTTTTAGTGGTGCCCATTGCCCCTTTTGAGGCCGTCTTGGACAAAAGGTAAGATATTAATTGTTCATAATAATTCTGAAGAACCCAGCTTTAAAAGACCTGAACTGTACCCCTTTTCTTTTTTTGAATCGTATTTATTTTAATTCTGTTTCACTCACTCTCAGATTGTTTTGCATTATTTTCAGGAAAACAAGTCTGATGTAAGGGCCATGAGGGCTCGCTTCCAACCAGGTGGAGGAAGTACTGATGACAGTTCCCCTCCATCAGCTGGACGCATTAAATTGCCCCTGCAGCCCACTCTCTCTGGCCCAGCGGCACACAAAAAGCCCGTCTTGGAGAGCTTATCAGGCAGTGGCATAAATGTAAAACCATCAGCTCTGAAAAGCACACAGTCCAGTAAAAGTGACTCAGATGTACCAGAAGCAAACAAAATCAAAGCCATGGCTAACCGGTTTGCTCAAACTCAGGAGGACACCAGCACCACCAACAAACCTCTAGCTGTTAACAAACTGCAGACGACACTGAAACCAACTTTTCCTCCACACATTGAAGCTAAAGGTCCCGGTCATACATCTCCTCTGAACAAACCCTCAGCCAACTCCACTTTATCTGATCCCAAACCTGCGTTTCCAAAAACCCCTAGTTCACTTAACTCCAAGCCCAGCTGGATGAAAGAAGACAGCGGTGGGGGCACAACATCAAGTGCAACCTCAACGCCCCCCAAAACACCCAACCTGCAACCAAAGCCAATCAGCAGCGTTCGAAAAATGTGGCAGCAGAACGAAGAGCAGCCAGAGTCAAACGCAGACAGTGTGAACAAACCTTCCCCTCAAGCAGGCTCTGCTCTGAAGTCCCCTGCGAACTTCAGGACTGCTCAGAATATGTTCAACAAGGAGAAGGACACGTCTGAGCAGAAAGAGAGCGGCGCGGTCAGCAAATCACCCTTCTTGGCTTCTAACGCTGCTACACCACCCAAACCACCATCTAGTAAAAAGCCTAGCATTAAAAACCCAGCAAGGTCTGCTCATCTGTCCATGAATGGCAATGCAGCTGGAGGCCCAAAGCGGAACCCTCTGCCCAACAGTTTAGCTTTGGGTCCTCCTCCTACTAAACCCAACAGACCTCCCAAAGTAGACCTGGAGAACTTTAAAAAAGGTGCTGAGTCCTCTGAAAAAGGTAAGTAAGGGGCTTTGTTACACAATAAACGCTCTAGTGAGCTGTAATCTTGAGTTCGGAAAGTAATGATATTGTTCTACCTGAAGTCATAAACTGCTCCAGAAAAGTGAGATCACACTTTCACGCCCCTTATAAACAAACACAAGAGCACATCTTTATTTAGATGCAGAGTTTTTATCTTTCCTTGCAAGCTGCAGGGTGCAAAAGCTTGTTCAGATATATTTATATTTATTTTTCTGTGATAGACAAACCTTTCAATGAAAGCAATGTTCATGTTAAATGTTTGTTAAACCCTCTGTCGTTGATTTAAAACCTTGAAGCAAATCACTCAAAAACAAAATATACAATTTATTTCTTTTTAGAAACTGACTAAACTGAGAAAATGACGCAGTGCCTCTAATTTATTTAACTCTAACTGATGCAAACAACTTAAAAATCGGTCAAAAAGGATTGCATTCATGAACATTTGGTCAACATTGTCTCATTGTTTCGTGTGACAAACCCTTTCTCAAAGCTGAGCCGGTTCCAGTTTCTCAAGGGGCAGTTTGTGTTTCTTTTGAATGTTGGAAGAGGAAGGGCCCTTATTTTATCATCTCAAGTACATTTCCTGTAGCTCATAAGAAGTGCAAAGTCGTGCTTGTGTCATTATGCAGGCTGGTTTATGTCAAAAGTGTGAAAAACGTCTTGCTTCACAAGGCTGTGTGGTTTAACTGCCCTTAGTAGAAAATAGCCTGCAATTGTTGTGTACAGATCAGGTTAAAAATAACAGCAATGCACAATTGTTGCATTTGTAAATAGAGCTTTTTTATTTGAGAAGGTGACATTTTAGTATTAGGGTAATTATATCTAAAGGTTATGTTTCCATTATGTGTTCATGTTTAATAAATACTGCTTTGTTCAAAATTTTCTGATAAGAAGCACCAGTTGCAGAAACACATTTGGTTCCTCTATTAGCCTTGGCCAAGTTCCCCATCCAGTTTCTCTTTTCTCCTCCCCCCTTCACAGCTGAGCTTGCTTCACGACAAGCGGAAGCAAGTTCCAGCAAAGAGGGATGGATTTCAACTAGAAGGCAAATTTGGGACATGAACTCCATCTGAGTTTATTTTGTGCCAAATGTGAAGCATGACTGTTGGCCTAAATCAACAAGAAAATACAAAATACCAATAAAATAATTGCACGATTAGGAAAAAAAGAAGATTTAACTCTTTGAGGAGCATTTGATTGGTATTTGTGAATCATTTTTATAGCTTGATGTGTAACTGTATTTTTCCTCAGCTACAGTTGAAACATGTAGAAGCAGGAAGTAAACACCACTATGAAAAGTAGGCAATAATGTCATCGCCTGTGTATGTTTGCCTGTTAGGAAATATGTTTTGAAAGCAATAAAAAAAAGCCTCTCATAAGTGGACAATGATAAAACTCTCAAACTCTCAGTTGTGCTGATAAAGTTTCGGAGTCAACCAAATACAAGAAGGCCACGACAGCTGTGGACACATTTCTCTTTTACCTAACAGCTATTTATCAAAATCATAAACCACTGAGTGATATTTCATAGTTTCATTTAATTGTACATGAAATTGTTGGTCAATTCATGCCTTGTTGGTTTTTTTTCTATATTATAGCTTTATAAGATGGTATAAGGTTTTCTTATTAAGTGAAATAGTCCATGAAACAATAGATTTAACCTTTCTTATTACATTTAAATTTGGTCAAACGTACACGTCCAACCTGACTTGTTTTCTTGTTTTCCTGCTTTTGTTAGTTACATAACTTTCGTTTAAAATATTCATCCATTTTCTATTTTTGCGCACATGAATAACAATCAGCAGAGAGAGCAAAATCATTGGTATGTTATTTGTTTGTTTTAGGTCCTGCTTTTAAAAAACCCATCATCCCAACTCCTTCTTCCCCTCACTTCAGTAACAAGAGCAACCACATGCCCCAGACTCAACCCCCTCCACCAGCACCGCCCAACCTGCCTACAAGACAATTTGCAACCATGTAAGTGCAGCAGACACACACACACACACACACACACACACCATAGTTCATGTTATTTGGTTGACACTAACAACAGCTAAACCCATGAATTCCTCAGGAACCAGGAAGAGGTTTATGATGATGTTGATGGAGTGGCTCCTCCTCCTCTGCCTGCAGGTTCAGTAATGAGTCATAAATTTATTAAAATCTCAAGTGCAGAAAAACAGGAAATATGACTGTTTTGAGCTTTGTACCATGTTTGTATTTTCATGTAATACGATACATAAATAAATAATAAAATACATATAATATTTCTTACTGTTAAGGTAAATTTGATCATCTCAAATCTATCTCAAAGTATCTTTCTGTACAATGTTGCAATGTCTGAAGTTACGAGCAAAAGTGTTTTTACTTAAAGATAAATGTTTCTGCAGCTTGCCTCGTTATTTCATACTGATCAAACTGACTTGTAACATTTTTGTCTCTGTTCTGCAGCTCATCCAAGTCAGAAACCTGTGAAGGTGAGACATGTTGAATTATTCACACATTAAGAGCACAATAAAACACATTCTCCGAGATATAAAAGTAGTGTTGCAGCAGGAAGTGAAAGTATCACATTTTTATTGCAAACGTAAAGTTAGACTGATACTAGAGCTGAACTAGAATAGACACACCCAAAATAGGATGATGCACAAAATAAAACTAAAAACAAATTAGAAAGATGAATTATGAGCCTGATTATACATAAAATTGACCAACAAAAATGACTTTCTGAGTTTGCTTTGTTTTGTTTATGGTCACCAAGGAGCTAACGCTTCTGCATCCTGGAGGTCAGAGGTCATCTCATCTCATGTCTGAATTTATTTTACAACAGTGTAGCTTCAAAGATCCAGAATGTTAGTCAGAGTTCAGATCCACAGAAACCACAAAACTTTGAGCAGCTGAATTGGTCACATTTAGTATTCTCAGTCCCCAAACAGTTCAATATTTATAACCAAGGTGGCAAAACACAGCAGTAGAGATTATTTTTGTCAATTTATTTTTTGTTGCAATGATGAGAATAAAGACTGTTCCACAAATTGTATGAAAAGAAATCATCTAGTGAAGATACAGAAAATTCAGAAGTCTTTTAAACTTTCCTGGAAATGAAACTCTCATACAATCAAAAATAGAAAATATATTTTTAAGTGGTCTTCATGTGTTGATAATAGGTAAGCTCATATTTCAGTTTTGTGTTTTGCCTACAGGATGAAAATGATGATGACGAGGATGGCGATATGTATGAAGATCTAGATGGGCGATGGTGAGCAACTATTTGTTTTCTGGGGTTTTGTTCTCCTAGATTGTTCATAATTTCAGATAATGATTTCAAATGATCCCGTTATGATGCATAAAATTGAACTTTGTTCATGTTTTAGGCACTATAGATATTTGAAATTCACTGTACAACTGGTTGTAACAAACAACGAGAAAATACATGCATGGACTGAACACAAGCAATGCAAACTCATAATTTTTCTAACAAGATTGTGGGGGTTTCGTTTTATTATTTTTTGGGCCAATTTCCACATGCTTGTGATCTCCAAAAGGGAAGAAACCGAGAAGGAAAAAAAGAAAGAGGACAAAGAGGAGAAAAAGCGACTGGAAGCTGCAAAGAAGGACCAGAAAGAACGAGAAAAAAAGGAACAAGATGCCAGGAAGAAATTCAAAGTAAGTGAAGAAGGTTAAAATCATGTGATCAGTTCAACCTGAGTTAAATACAGTCGAAATGATTGTGCTTTTTAGTTGTCTGGACCTCTGGCAGTCATTCAGAAAGGAAAGGCTCTCGCGGACTGCAAAGGAAGCAAAACTGATCTGACTTTAAAGCAGGGAGAAAAGCTGGATGTAATCCGTGTTCAGGGGAATCCAGAGGGAAAATGGCTGGCTCGATCACAAGATGGATCAAGTATGTTTACAAATAAATTCAAACCTATATCTCTTATATAACTTTGCTTTGAAAAAGATTTTTTTTCTTTATGATTTAATGTTTTAATTAAATGCTGTGATTTTAAAACTTTATGCATTACAGGCAAAATCAGGGCTAATTACCTACCTTTTTTTCTTAACAGTTGGCTATGTTAAAACAACCTCAGTGGAAATTGATTTTAACTCCCTGAAGAACCAAACAGTTCAGCAGGCCTTCGAGCCAGAGGTTTATGATGACATTGACGTCTCATCGGACAACAGGTGGCAGAACTCAACTTTTTATTAGTTACTTGCACAGACAAAGTAAAATTTGTCTTTTATGTTTACGTTTAATCTGCTTTTTTCCTGCAGTACAACCAAAGGACCATCAGGTAAAATGTTAACCATATACACCATATATTTTGTTTTATCATTAAATCATGTTTTTGTTTTTGACTTCCATAATGCACCAAGCATTACACGTGATTACAATTCTTTTGATTACAGTTGTCCTGCCTCCACTACCAGGAGAAGAAGGGGAAATATATGATGATGTGGTCGATCCCAATCTAGAAGTCAGGTAGAAACTAAATGAGTGTTACAACACGTTTAAACTCTTTCATAAAAAATGCAAACACTGCAAAGGAAATAAATATTCAGATAAAAAGTGATAGAATTGAGCCAAAAAAAAAGATCCAGTGTTTTCATTCTTGGGTGGTTTTCTAGTTCCACTGAGTCCAGGTCCTCGCTTGTGAGGCCCCAAAGCTTCCTGCGGATGTTTGACCTACAGAGACGTTTTACCAGCTTTAAAGAGTAAAATACACTCATTTTAGTAAGACTGACCAAAAGATCTTCTATCTGCTGTTGTTAATCCCTAATATTTTCAGCCATAAATTTAAAAAAAAAACATTTTAATGTTTTCTTCCCAGATCAGCTTAAAATTAACTAATCAGACTCGAGAATCTTAATTTCTTCTTTGATGATTGCAGTCTTAATGACCAAACTCGTTTACATGTTTACTAATTCTCACAAGTTGCATGTGTTAATAACTGCATGGTAAATAAAACTTCAATTTTAACAAGAATACTGACTAACCGTACTGTAATTCAAGAACTTGAAACTTGAAGTTAACTACTTTAAAGCAATTTCAACATATTTACTGAGTCATTGATAATGTTGTAACAACAAGATTTTCTAACTTGTTGTTGTTGTTATTGTTGTTGTCATTGTTCCAGAGTTCCTCCACCCAGCCAGTTTACAGCAGATGGGAATTCAGGTAATACTGACTTTTTTATAGTACTTTATTTTAGGACTCAATTTTTAATTAGAAAAATATGAAAGCAGGTGTAATATTATTTTAGATTTTTACATTTTCTAATATATACATATATTATAATATATTATGTTTTATTAGATAAGCCAGGTGCAGCGATTGATGAAGAAATATATGATGATGTTGATGCTCAAAATGCACCTCCTCTTCCTCCACTCAACAGGTAAAACTAAAATCAGTTTTTTAAAAAATGATTTATTTAAAGTAGCCCAAAATTCTCACTGCAGTTTATAGTAATTGTTTTCTAACTTCTGTTTGTGTGTTTAGTCTCCCGGGTATAAAAGCCAAAAGCAAAACAGAAGAAATGGACCCAAAGAAGCAGAAGAAGTTTGAGAAAGAGGAGAAGGAATTCAGGAAAAAGTTCAAAGTTAGTTCCTCTCGTGTTGTAAATACTCTAAATCGCCTTCTTTTACGTGAGCAGCCTGGTGGGATGTATGCTGAGTATGTTGGGCTGTTTTTTTGTTTTTCAGTATGAAGGAGAGATCCACGTTCTGTACCAGGTGAACATCATTTCCAGTCTCAACAATAAGAAGTGGAGCGGGAAAGAACTGGCGATTAAAGCTGGAGAGAAGCTTGATGTCATCGTTAGTGCTCAGGATAACAAACTGATCTGTCGGAATGACGACGGCAAATGTGAGAATTTATTTCTGTTGACCAATAAATTACCAGTGATTTCAGCGCATTCCGTATTTAATAAAAAAATAAATGCTGACTTTGTTGTTACTTATCCCATATAATTGTATCATCTCTGTCTCAACTCTAAAATCTTTATTTTACAGTTGGTTATGTTTCAACCAGCCACGTTGCTGAGTAAGTAAAATTCATAAACTACATATTAGTGAAACATTAAACAATATTTTCACTAACTTTTTTCTGCTGTCTACAGTGATGGAGAAATCTACGATGACATTGGAGGAGACGGTATGTTAAAGGAAAAGTTCAGATCTTTTAAAGTGGGGTTCTGTGCAAAGGTTCAAATAGCAGCATTACTTGTTCGTAACCTTAGTTTAATCAATAATAATCGATATGAAACAATCAATAATACTTTTATAGAAATGACCTAGAACATTATATTATGTTTGAAATGAAGAAGGAAGAAATATAAAGTAATTCAATACTCAGTGCCTTTTTAACTTTGTCCTTGTTTCATCAAAGTGTCTGTTTTATATAATAGAATAGAACAAAATAGAATATGTAAACACTTTTTTTATCTTCAATATATCAAGTATGTCCACGCAGCCCCACTTATATCACTTAAATATCTTGTTTATTGTTTCAAATAAATCTTAGTGAGTTCATTATTATGACTACTGTTTAATTGGAAAAAATAGTTACTTAAGATTGTTTTTAATCTTTATTTTTGTTTCAGACTGCATCTATGATAACGACTGAGAAACAGTCTAACCGGCCTGATGACACTGCGACTCTTTATTTTTTTACTATGTGTTATTTATTATGTTTAATGATGGCAAACATTAGAACTCGCTGTATATTAACTTTATATCAGCCATAACAACACTCCTGTTATAACTTATTGATTCCAAATTATTGGTGAAAAGAAAAAGGTTAACCTGAAGTCCTTTGAACAATTTACAGTTTTTTGCTTTCTTTTAGCTGCTGAAAAGAAAAGAGAAACAATTGAAAAACAAACAATTTTAAGTGGTTTTATTTCATGCAAAGAAATCTCATTTAGAAAAACAGTATTTCTTGTTTTTTGGTTTGTTTGCTTTTTTCTTCTTTAAGATTATCTTTAAAATGCTATAGAAGTGATTTTTGAGATTCCAGCCATGGTTTTAGAGGAATTGCTTAATTGCATAATCTACTTTATGATGCTAGTTGTTTCTCTTAAGTTTTATGTTTTTATGTCAGAATGCCTTA
>JAVKLF010000033.1:13944578-13958893 GCA_034783495.1 Millerichthys robustus
CACACACACACACACACACACACACACACACACACACACACACACACACACACACACACACACACACACACAAGTTAGACACTGTCACACAAAATGACCTGTTTTCTAAGCGTGAATGTACAGCGATATAATGTTTATCTGACTGAAAGTTTAACTTTTTTGTTTTTTTTAGCCACTCATGATTGTAAGACAGGACTCAGTATCTTCTGGTGGTGGCCATAAAAAACTACACCATTGACCAATTTTGCATATCTGAATCAAGTCTATGTCTTCTGGCAAAACATCTAAAAAAATTTGCGAAACAAATACATTTAATAAGAGGTGGCATATCTTGTTAATAGATTATTCAAATTCAATATTCTTCTTATGGATAATAAAACAAGCTAAAAGTAAATGCTTTTACGTTATTATTTCTAATGCAAATTATGTAAACTGTGAGGATAAAAACTTGAGTTTTAAGTAAATTAACAGAATTAAGAACTTTAAATATAATGAACTCCTCTGTGAAAACCGTCATAGTAGATATTTAATATGAGAACGTTGTTGATCTATGTGGACTGAACTGAAACTAACATTTCTGGGTCAGAGGAGAATTGGCACCTATTTTAAATTGCTCTGTGGGTTAAAATGTAAGCTAACAATGTTCACTGTCACGCTACCTAATCTGATCATTAGTGTAAAGGAAATGATTCTTTAGGTATAACAAATTTTCATGCAAATAAAGAAAATGAGACTATCTTTCTACATTTTTATTTAAAATAGCAACTCTTTACAGAACTTGTAATTAATCAAATAAGCTTCCAGTGTAAAAATCAGCCATCTAAAAATATGTTTAAAAAATTACATTATAGTCTGAATCTTCTCAAATTAAGCTAAATTATTTGTGAGTGCAGTAAGACAGTTGCACTTTGAAATAAAACAAATCTTCAAAGCTAAGAAGATTAATAATGAAACACATTCTGTTCTTGCTTAATATATCAGTCACAAAACAAGAGCAAAAATACTTTTTGGCTGGATATAAGATTTTAAGAATTGGTTAGATGGACAATTTTTGCAGTGTAAGGGGTAGAAAAACAAACACTTAATTGGAATTGTTGTTTATGACCACAAATGCAAACCTACAACTCATACAATATAAACCTCTACATAGAGTTCATTACACAGGTCAGAGGATGTTCCAAATGGGTCTAAAAAAACCACTGATATTTGCTGGGGTGGGGTGGTGGCTGGGTATGGGTCTTCTGGGTGTGGGGTGGGGTCGGGGCTATTCGGCTCTGCTCCGTCGGATGTGGGGAGGTGTTGTCCGGGGGGTCTCTGGTGGTACTACCCACATAAAATAAACAGGAAACCTCTGTCCTTCTCCCATAAGCATGAATGCATGTCCACGTCCGATCATCAGTAAACACGCGTGTATGATCACCTGCCTCATGTGTGCACACGTATCACACACTTGTGTCACTCATTTGTATGCATGCTGTATTATACACAACTTAAGTTTAAATATTTGTGGCTCTTGTCGATCTGTTTCTGCTGATATAATTAATAATTATTTGGTCATTTTTAGTAATTAATTAGTTTTTAATATATATATTGTACCGACTATCGGTTCCTTACTTCCTTACTGTTGTTGCTGTTGTTGTTTTGTATCTGTCCACCCCACCCCCTCCCTTCTTTTTGTGTCCCCCTCAGCCTTTGCTGTCCGGTGACTTCAAACAATAACGGCATCACTGGGAGGTTTATCTCAAATCCTCCTGTTGTAGAGTAAAACTGTCAAGGCATTGGAAAAGTTTTCAGTTTAATCTCACTGAATGCATATATGCCGGACAGGACAGGTGGGAAAAAAAAGAAAAATAGGAATTGTTATTTCCATTTGCCAAAAACCTACATCATGGAAAGAAAGTACGCCAAATATTTTTAATTGTTTGCTCATTCGTCTACATAAATGAATTATTTCTACATGTTTTGTTAATAAATTATATAAAAAGTATGAGTCAAAAGTGGGCTATAGCACAGGCTGCCTCAATTTCGTCTTGTTGTTTAAATAATTACATAAAAAGATACTGAAAAACTGCAGCAATTTTTTATTGCGAAAAGGTACTTCCGGTTCAACCGGAAGTTTTGATCTGACAGTCCATCATGGCTCCTCCGGTTGCAGTGTCGCCCCTCATTAAGGTAAAAACACAAATTAATGGCCTTAACTCTAACTCTTTTTAATATGTAAATACAATAAAATAAAATTACTCAAACGACTAGCCTAATTTCCAGGACTTGATCGTTCATGAATTAATTGTTATTGTTTTTTTAGCAGCGTAGCCTGTGTTGGCTAACAGAACAGGTACCAACTGCAAGTCGGGCTGTTATCATGTCTGGATGATGACAACTATTATGGCTACAACATTTTAAATCGTTGTGCCAAAAACATATTAGAAATATTTACGAATCTAAAAAGTGAACTAAATGTAACTTTTGATAATCGTTAAATGTAATGAAGCCTAACTCATTTGAAGTTGATTAAATTTATTTGGTGGACTAACAAATTGAATTTATTTGATTACAGACAGCCAGATGGTCTGCTCTGCTGCTCGGCGTGCTCTATGGTAAACAGAGGTTTGGTAAGTTCACGTGTGTACATCCACTTCATTTTGCCAGTGTTCTAAATTAGTTGTTGTATCCCAGTATATACTGTACATAACATATTTTAGACACTATGAATAAACATCATCATGTTTTATTGCTTGGTAAATCAGTTTAGAAAATTATTTTCCAGTAACATTGTTTTGTTGCCTGCTCTTATGATTCTCCAAAATGTTATTTAGCAACTTAAAGGATTTGTATGCAGATTCTTAGTTATGCAGTAAAATACTTATGCTTTACGTATATACTATACGTACTTACTTTCTATATATACTTATATACTTGCATATATTTAAAGTACTTGTATGACACTAGTCTCTGATATTTTGTGATGATAAGGATATACGTACCATTTATTGACTTTGATGATAATGTTTTTCTTAAGATTACCTGAAGCCCATTGCTGAGGAGGAAAGGAAGATTGAAGAAGCAGAGAAGAAGATTCGAGAGCAGCAGGAGAGCATTTACAAACGACTGTCAGAAGGTAACATACCCTCATTCTGAATCCTTTTTATAAAGCACTATACAAAAACAAACTACTCAAAGTGCCTAACAAGATTAACATAAACAAAAATGCATGACAGTAAAACCAAAACATGTATACTTTTTTCAAAACAACTGACAATACAGATAAAATCATTTTACATTTAATTAATATGTCTTCAAAATACAGCTTTTTGGTTTATTGTGATAAAACTGCATATACTTTTGCAGTGCATCCAAAATAAACTCTTATTTTTTATCTTTTTCTCTTTTTGACACAGATTCTGACACCATCCTCAAATGAACCATTTATGGGCCAACGATGAAGTATTCTAAACTAAAACAAAACTTTCTTTATGTAAAAACTGCAATGTGGTTATGTTTTGTCTTAAAATGACCTCCTGAAAAAAATTTATCATGAAGTAAAAATCTTCTTTTTCCAGATTTTAAAATTTCTTTCAATATTTATTTTCAAAGTCCAATTGAATTCTTGTTCCGAGGGCAGGTAGTGCACCTGTCCTTCAGTGAGAGATGAGCTTGGTGCGGGTTGGAAGTATTGTTGTAATCCCAGCCAGGTTTAGCAGTAATCCCAGGATTAGGGTCAGGGACCAGTAGTAAAACTGCAACATGGACAGAAGTTATCCCCCAGTACTCCTGTGTTGTGTAATATTTTAACCCTCACAATGAACAGTACAGTACAGTACAGTACGGTACAGCACCAGCTACTATACCATAGAGCTGAGAGAGTTCAGATAAGGTCGTGGCGATTTGCAACCACTAAACACACGTTATATGTCCCGATTTGTATACAAAATATTAGATAAGTCGTAATGCAGGCAGAGTTCAAAATGTCAGGAATGAATTCAGTCAGTAAGAACATAGAAAAAAACATTTGCTTTATTTGGCTTAATGCTGTACATTTAGAGCACATATGCTTTGACATACTGACTAAAATAAACAGCAGAAGCTATTTTAAATTTTATGTGTGTCTATATTATATAATATTAGATCTTCATCTTTAATTCACCCTCATTTCATTGTATTTCAATACACAGACTCTTGTTTACATAAAAACTAAGGCTAGCCTGATAACCTCAAAGCTCTGGAATATTATGTAAATATATCCAAATTCAAAATAAGTCTCTCTATTTTGATTGAAAAATATATAATTTTGACATTTACAAGATTAGAGGCCGTATGTACAGGTCATTACACAAAATTCAGTTGCTTATTTTCTCTGGTCTGAAACAACTTTGTGTCCCCGGAATGTTAACAGAATAGCTGGATGGTCCTGTGCTTAGTGCTGCTGCCTGACAGCGCCACAGTCCTGGGTTCGGGTCTTTTGTCAGCTCCTTTGTATGGAGAGTTTACAGGTTTTGGGGGCTTCTTTGGACATCACACAACAAGTGGTTATAGTTTCTCTTCATTGGTAGACCCCTGTATCTAATACAGAGGGTGGTACTGTAGCACGGCACATTCCTTTTAAGCAAACTCGCTGGTAAACTGCTTCAAACTGCTTAAAGTCCATCTCTAATTTCAGATCATGAAGGCATCAGAACAAGCATCTACAGACTTTATAAATTGTAAATGTACTTCTATTGCACATCATTTTCATAATAACTTTCATTCATAACAAGAAATTGACTGGAAGGATTGAACATATAAATAAAGATTTATATTAAATTGGAATCTAAAATCAACCTTAAATGTCTTCTTAATTTGTGGAAAATGTTGAAACTAATACAATACTTACAGTACAGAAGTAAAATTGACTATACAATGTATTTACAGTTTGTATCTTGTAATGCTTGCTGTGTTGGAAAACAAAGCTGATGGAAAAAACAATGAAAATTGAAAATATTTATACAAGAACTGTAGATTACTCGTGACAAGTATAAACACCAATCATACACAATGTACCTAATCTTAAATTGTTTTAAACATAAGTCAAAAATACAGGAATGAATCTTTATCTTCCTTCGATTTAACCAAATATTTAGTCGACCTTTTCAACTTCTCTTGATTTAAAAAAAGACTAACTTCTTTGATCAACAACTCTGTTCAGTTTTTTAACTGAAACTATTTTCAGGGCATTGGATTAACCTGCAGTCAATTTTTCTGATTTTAGATTATTTGGCAGTAAGTGTTGACTGTGATTCTCAGACTTTTTGATCCCTCCATCTGGAGCACCTGCTTATTCATAGCGCATCAAGTCTTTGCTCCCTTAGCACACAGAGCAGGTCTTGGAGCCTCCACCACCAGGGTTGTTTGCAGCAGCTGTTGAATGACATAGACATTTATTATTTGAATTCGTTTAGATCAGTGGTCCCAAATCCGGGTCCTCGAGAGCTACTATCTTGCATGTTTTAGGTGTTTCCCTGCTCTTCAGCAAGTCTCCAAGTCCTGCAATAACCTGTTATTCACTCAATCATTCCAGTCAGGTGAGGTGAAGCAGAGAAACACCTAAAACATGCAGGATTGTACCGTAGCTCTTGAGTACCAGGATTGAGGACTACTGGTTCAGATGAATCACAAACCCACTGCAGTAAAAACTGATTGTTCAGCTTTAGCTTTGTGCTTATTTCAAAATGCAGTTCCAGTTGGAAGTTTACATGCATTTATCGTGACATAAATTCCAATTAAATGCATAACAAAATTTTTATATTTACATCAACAACAAAAAAAACACTATATTTGGTGTTTTTTATATAATTTATTAACATATAAAACAGATAGTTTTGATAGAAATTAACAAACTTATGAATTCTTCGCTATTTAGCCTCTGATTTTGGCAGAACTGGTAAAACTCCAATAAATGAGTTAGTTTCCAGAGCATAATTCATTTCTTTTAAAAAGGACTGAGTTAGTGTCAACGTTGACTAAATGCTCCACAAACTGCACTGATTCGTTTTTAAATTGCATCCCTCTTGAAACACAGTTATCATCTTAAGTTGTTATGACTAATTCAAATGGTCTTAAAATCATTCACTTTCTACAATTGCCAAATTTCACTGAGAACAAAATAAGTCCCAGATTTTAATACTACCACCACCATGCCTTACAGCTGGTTACATGTTTTTCTCCTTTACATCTTAAAACATACATCAAATCAATAAAAGCTAAATTGTTATGTCAATCATGCATAAAAAAGGATAAGGGGCAAATAAATTCAAAAATACAATACAATGAAATACAAATTTCATTTACACACTTATTAATAAATAAGTGTTTTTACTTTTTTGAATCGGATTTTTTGTACATTGATGTTAGAATAGTTTATTAGATCAATACTTCCACAACATTCATGTGTATCAACAATGTTTGCAGTGTTCAAAGTCTATGAAACTAATTAGTGCACAAATTACGTGTCGTGACAATAAAAATATTGTATGTTAAATTTACCAGGAATTGTCTGCAACTGTTTTAAAGAATCACCTTACCTTTGGCTTGTGCTGCCGCTTCTTTAGCAGCCTTCGCATCCTCTATGGCTTTCAGTTTAACCTCATACTCCTCTTTTTTAGCATTCCACTCCTTCCTGTTGTTAATAATACCATCCAGCATAGGTTGGATTTGTGGGTGGAAGCGAGAAAACTCCTTTAAAGATTTAAAAAAACAGAGGATGTAAGAGAAAATAAATGATGCAAAAGTGTAAAACCAGTTTTGGTTCTGTCAAACCACAAAAGTTTGAGTTTGGAAAGCCACAACAGACAGTAAAGACAGCATGCAGTGCTTTGAGTATGCATTAAAATGTAACCCTTTACATTACCTTGTAGACAAACATGCAGACAAAGTCAATAAAACCACATTGTAGCTTAGGAAGCTCTGCTGCTTTGGTTCTATCCATCATAGGCTGGTGAAAGAGAGAATTCAATTATTATTTGTCATCATTTATCAATCCAGTAAATTAGCTTCATAGCTTCACTGTCTTTATCAATGTCCATCCGAAATACTTTGCAGTAATCTTTGCAGTATCTGTCATGTTTAGATGTTTAGAATTTTTTGTCATCCAGTTTGTTGGTCCGAGGTAGTTACAATGTGTGTTCTACCTTAAGAATGATTTGTTTGAACTTGCTAACTCACAATAGGTTGTTGATCCAATACTGTCTTTTCTAAATCACCCTGCTCCCAAAACTCTGCAGCCACAGACAAGGCAACCTGGAAGATACAAGAATCCATAAAAGCAGCTTACAAACCCAGTAAAATGCTGTAAACTATATGTACTAATTTCTTGGTTCAGGTTTGGACACTAACTTGATACTTTTCTTAGTTCTTTTGATTCTCTGTGCCTCACCTTGCTCTGCACTTCCCAGGGCTTTGTGATAGCAGACAAGTCGCACGCTGTCATCATCATGGCCCTGAAATGATGAAGAAGTTCCAGAGTCAGACTTTAGCACAGGATCAAAATGCTCTGTCTGTTATACTCACATGACAATCTCTTTTCTGGTTGTTTCTAAGGACATGAAGTCCACCCATTTTTTCTCATCTTCATATGTATGTCGAAGGTCCACAATTTTCTGGAACATGGTTCTCTTTCTGAGATGGTGCAAGTAGAGAAAAATGTTTTACTGCTTTTTCTTTATGTACAGCAAGAGGCTAATACATGAACAAACTCGGAAAGGAAACGGGAAACCACACTGACTTGAAATAAAGAGCCAGATCGGTGGCGATGATGGCAATGTCCGTGAGATGAATAACATGATCTACCTGCCGCCTGTTAAGGTTCTGGTAGATGTTCAGTGACTGCAAATATAAGTAGAAGGGGGTTGGATTGACTGTAAAGTAATAGATATATTAGAATAAATTAAAAATTTAGCTAAAACCCCCTCCTTTACCTCATCAGCCAGAAGGAACTTTCCGAACTCTAGATGGTGTCGTTCCAGGATGGAGGAGCCGTGTAACTTGGCCAAAGGATTTCCAGACCTGTTGGAAAAAACAAAGTCCTCAAATATCAGTCAGTTTAACCCCAAGACTTTCATCTAATGCACTATTGTCATCTAGACAGGTGATTTAAAAAAAAAGATCAGTATACAACTTATTTAGCAAATGTTGATTATTGTAGCCATTTTAAAAGCCCAATATGACATTAGCCATGATTTCTTAAATGTTTGAACATGTGTGTGTGTATATATGTACATGCATATTTATAAAGAGAGAGAGAGCATAAAAGCCTCCTGGAGCATTAAAAGGTGTTGGTGACTGTTAAAGTGTATAAAACAATGGTGTAAAACAGGAGTTTTGTACAAAAGCAGTGCTGCTTTTTGGGAAATCTTTTTACTTGGATTTGTAGAAAAAGAAAATCGTTTCTATAAACATACAGTGGACCACATTTCCATGTACTACACCACTGTTTTGTAGTACTTACTATTTAGATTTTATTTTAGCTCTACTATGTTCTTCCAACCAGGCTAAGTAAAAATTTCAATTATAATAATTTATTAGCTTGTTTATTAGACTGTTTCCACTTACTTGACCTGGTACAAGTTGTTTGTCCCCCTGTGGTCGATATCATGCAGGAAACCAGCAGTAATCATAGCCATCACCTCCAGGTCAGTGTAATATCGCTTTAGATGTCCTGTCTGATTACATAAAGGCATACAAACGGTCCAAACAAAGAAGTGCATATAATTTAGAAATCTGTTAATAGGTTTCTTTTAGGCATTTGCACACGGCAACTGAAACTCTAAAGAAAAACAAATCTACTGGTATTTGAGGTGATTATAATGAATGGACTCATACTGTTAGTAGTGTGAACATGGTCTGTCCCACGTTGAACCCGTGACGCCAGTTGTGGTAAGTGATTCTTCTGTAGCCTTTACTGATCGAGTACATAAAACGAACCAGAACCTGAGAGGAGAACAGAACTTGGTTTCTTTGACCAGATGTTCACAATGTCACAACCACACGTGCCAGTATTACCTCCTGAGGGATCTGGAACTTCTTGACCACACCGACTTCATAGTACATCTGGATCCCACACTTCACCAGCTCCATCTCTGTGCAGTTAAAATCTGAAAAGCGGAATTCGTAGATCTCGAATTTCTTAATCAGTGGAGGCAGGTCTTTTTTCTGAATGACAGAAACAAAATAAAAAGAACAGACTCTGTAGGTGCACAATACTAGCAAATGGACAGTTCTGAGGAAAAAAAATATTTTTAAACGTACAGTTTTAGACTTAGAACTTCAATTTTCTCTTCCTTTCCTAAAACAAAAAGCTTGTGTATTTGGAAACCCAAGTACTGGCAATACCAGAATATCGAGAAGCTCCTCTTCTTCACACTCTTGGGGTTCACAGTCATAAACATCTCTTGTGTTCTACAAGACATGGAAGAAACCTTAAAGTTACATATTAAAACTTACCAATAAGTAAGGACAAAAGTAGAAATAGTAATTGGCTGCTCTGAGAAAGAATTTTGATCAGAAGTTATTTCACCAGAACTAATTTGTATCTTCTGTGTTTCAATGGACAGTACTGACCAGAATATTCTGAATCTCATCATCCCGACATTTGACATGGTAGAGAACCATGTTTTGAGCGATGTCTTTCCGGTTCTCAAGCTTGTTCATCTTGTCGTACGTGTCCGTGTTCAGAGCTGACCATCCCAGGAACTGAGTCAAAGCCTGAGAATCCCAGAAATAAACTTCATACACTCATACTTCTAAAAATATATCAGAGCAAGATTATTCACAAAGTCTTATCTGCAAAACTGGGATAGCACGAGGAGCTCATTTGTTCCAAGCACAGAAAATTATTGAAACATCCGAAGGTAACATTACCTCCATGAGCTGCTCATCATGATCATCAAAAGGTTTTCCATCTTTTCTGTTGTAAAACGTTGCCACGCCAACTATTTCTTCTTTCTTGTTGACAATTGGGAGCGACAGAACATTTTTTATGGTCCAGCCACTGTCGTCCAGCGCCTCTGTCTGCAGCAAAAAAATGTAAACGTAAATTCTGCTGAACGCTTCTTCATCATTTTGGGGTTCATCAAGTCTCTCACCTGAAAATGAAATGTCTCATCAGCAGCTGCATTCATAATGTTACAAATCTGAGGAGCAGAAAGAGAGCAGAAGAATGAGATCACACACGGATGCAGCTCTAAATAGGTCTGCTGCTGTTCACAAAGAAATGAGAGAAAACTTACAAAACCGCTCTCAGCAACATAAGTGGGCAGGCCACTGCTCAAGGCCCAATGATCTGCAGGTGGATTTCTATGTGACGAAAGAGCAAAAGGCCAGTTAGCAGATGTGAACACAGATTGCATTTGAGGCAACATTGGATCACTCGTGAATTAATTAAAACACCATAACTGGTCCAGCTTCACGTCACGAATAAATCAATAAATTCTCTAATAAAGGTCACTGTAAAAATGAAAATGATTTTGCTTACGGTATCACTTTGATGTCTTCTTTTCCATGCAAGATGTAATCAATCACTTTATAAAAAATGACCTCCTACAAGAAGAAGGGAACTAGAGATTAGAAAGCATATAAAAATGTAAGCAGCATTCGGTGAAGGAATGCATGTCGTCATCATCATCATCATGTTGTCATCTTGCATGCCAAATGGTTAGAACAAAGGTCTTGTTTGGTATTGTGATGCTCCAGATATGGATGACTCTCAGCTACTGCCATGGTAACTTAAAACTATTTTTATGTTTAATAAGGTTGATTAGCTGTAGTGGCGATATTAAATTGATGTACATGCCATATTTTTCTTTATTTTTGTATGAATTTTCAGTATGAATATACAAAACAGGAAATGTATTATAACAATAATGCCAAAGAATTAATCAAAAGAACATACCCTGCCATCAGGAGTTACAGGGCCAGAGTAAGGTGCCTGCTCCCCCATCAAAACGGGCCAGATGTCAAAGAACTCCTGGAAGGAGTCATTAATTCATGTTAATGAGTCTGCAAGCTCAAACTAAGGCTAGATAATCTTTTTTTTAATCACTGTACCTTTTCTTTTGTCATGTCTAGTAAACCCACAGAGTAGCGGTCACAGTTGAGGTAGGCTCGGACCGTATACAAGGCTTTGTGAAACTGTCGCTCAATGTCCGTCAGCTCTTCAAACACCTTGTTAGCAGACCACAGCAGCAGCTAGGAAACAAAAAGATAGCTAAGTAATAAAGTGGTGAAATTCATCTCAGTCTAGAAACAGTATTGTCATATTTTTGGAAGACAAGCTTTCAAATCTGATACCTGTCCTTTTCGTGTCTCACAGTTGTGGAGGTAACTCAAGTGAAAGATCTTTAGGTTCAGACTGGCAATTTTCAGATATTTTAAGAAGAGCTGAAAATACAAATAGGGACAAAAAATACATGTCACCAAGTCTCTGAGATTAGATGGTATAATAATCTCCTTTTTACTGAGGTAACAGGACATTTTGTTTGACAATCTAAATAGCACAGTATAAACCTGCCAGGAGACAAAGTCCCTTTAATACTTTAGGCTTTATAGCAAAGGGAAGGCACCAATTTCCATCTTGTTTATAAAAACACGGATTTTTGAGGCGTCAGTTCTGTGCATCGTTTACTTGTGACTCACATCTTCATCCTCTGCAGTGAAATGCGGTCCTGTTGTTTTGTTCAGAGCCATGATCACTGCCACCATGTCTTTACCGTTGAGGATGGGCGTAGCCAGAACATTTCTGGTCTGGTATTCTGTAAGTTCATCTACAAATGAGCTGAAGTGCTGGCTCTAAAAACAAAATCAAACTTGCATAAGTAAAAAACATTTTTAATGTTATGCAAAACATGTTTAACTGCTATTATTTCACAGCAAGTAATTCCATGTGTCAGGTCCCCAATTATGAATGTAAACATGATGGCTGGTTTTAATTTTAAGCTATCTTAAAACTTACATTGACCTAAAATTAGACAGAAAACACATTTATTATGTCATATTCTGAACATGCTACATAAAAGTGAATCAAACTAGTTTTGATCTGTTTTAGTTTCCTGCTGACTAAATGCCAGTGGCATCTAATCCACAGCGACAACAGAGGCTGATGGGATCTGAAAATAAATGGATTAAGTCTGACAAGGAGATTTGCACCCACACTTGGTCAAGTATAGATCAGCTGTGAGGGGGCTATCTCTTCTCTTACTGGTTCACAACCAGTAGGTTTGGGTTGTGAGATGTATAATTCATGAAAACATGCAGATTAACTCAGGGTATGCAGATAAAACTTATCTCAGGTTTAAAATTTCATCTCAATATGCGCATGTAGCGATCCTAACCTTTCAGGTGAAAGGTTAGATTTTTTGTTACGAACAGTTAGTATCTAACCTGTTGCCGATTATTTTTTTAAACAACTCCAGTTTGAAGAAATTAAGTTTAACTATTAACTACGCCGTTTTAGAAGTCTTTACCTTGCATATATAGGATATATATATATATATAGGGCTAACTGTGCTAGAAAAAAATTGAAAACTCCATATTCTTTGTTTTATGTCAATAGAAATGGAAAAAGGAAAAAAAATACGTTTCTTGATGAAAATGCATGTCTAAGGAACAGGAAAAAGAAAATATATATATTTCTGCTTTTATTTCCAATTATGACAGGATCGGTCCTCCACAGTTATAACTGTGTTAAGCTTAGCAAGTCAACTTGTTGGCATCCCCTGGTGGTAATATCAAGAACTGCACCATAACAAACAGAGGTCTAGACATGCTTAATATCTGCATCCCATTCATGTATCATCTTCAGCTTATTCTCATTGGTGTATTCAGAAAACTATGCCCTACCCCTCCCTACCCTGTTTCCCTTTACCTCTTTAACATTTTTTATGTTAACCGTCTTCTTAGTGAGGGCCACATTGCCAACTATTCCCAGGTCCAATGGGTAGACAATCTCAGAGTCCGGCGGCACCACGCAGTCATCCAGCACTGAGTCCTTGTTGACGTTGAAGAGCCTGGTGGCGAGCTCGCCGATGCCGTTCCGCTGCCGGTACATGAACAGACTGCAGCGGTCAGCGTGGATGAGAGTGCTGATTCTCTTCAGGATTTTGAAGACCACTTTTTCCATGTTGATGTTCTCTTGCATGTCTTTGATCAGGTCATACATTATTTGGCTCTCTTCAACCTCAAATAAGAGAGGAATATAGACGGTTTAAGTGATTTCATGTTGTTGTATCTGTGTATCAACAAATAAGTAAGCGGAAGGTGTCATTTACCTGACTTAGTTCTTGAAAGTGACCAAAGTCGATCTTCTTCTCCTGGAGTCCTGATGCCTTTGATATGGAAGAAGGGCTCATCTTTTTTGCAAAGTACTTTTGAGCAAACTCAGGGTTCTCTTTAAGGAACTTTTCCACATCTTCTTCTTGCACTCCCATGATGGTTCCTTATTTCTTCTCTCCTGCCAAATATCCCTTGTCTTCGTCCTCTTCAGCTCAGTGATGTGGCTCCTGCTGGCTCCAACACAGCTCTAAAGGAGCACCTTCCAAATTTTCCAGCAAGAAACCAAAATTCACCCAAACAAATTTCACAAACAGATTCTGTTTTCCATCTGCTTTATATCCTGAAGAAATAAACACATCTTAACCAGAGGATAAATAGGGAAAGCAGAGATAGACACATTCAAATGCAGGTTAAAAAAAAGTTATCCCCGCCCCAGTGTCAGTAGGATGAGCAGACTACAAGAGGGAGATCCCTGAGACAAAGGGTTGAATCCAAGCAATCCTTCAGTCATCAGCAGATAGTGCTGAAGGTTAGCAGGGATCTGCCTCTGCTAAACTCATCAGCTGACCACGTAGTAACATATATGTGGGCCAAAGGATCCTGTGTTCATCGGTTCATTCACATCAAACTCTTAACAAAATACATCTTTTTAGATCAACTGTTATCCACATGTTCAGTATTCTGCTTTTTGTCTTTAGTGTGTACCTGTACAAACTCTTTTTATTGCTGTTATTCCTAACACAAATGTATCAGCACCCCGACTATCTGTCTTTCTGGTAAAATTAAATGCATTTTAAAATAAAGACATTGTACACCTAAACAGGAAAATGAAACCTTTCATTCAGACTATGGAGGACCTTTCTATAACAAAGCTGCATAAAGACCTTAAACAAAAGGTCAGCTGGATAATCTGCTGCTATAATAGATACAGACAGCTCCGAGACGTGTGTGTGTGTGTGTGTGTGTGTGTGTGTGTGTGTGTGTGTGTGTGTGTGTGTGTGTGTGTGTGTGTGTGT